>JAIGNY010000317.1:2220000-2402500 GCA_020152595.1 Chiridota heheva
CCGGGGGAGAGATATGAGCGAAATGCTGAACGTCGCCGAAATTCATTCATTCTGACTGATAGTACTGATAACTTAATTCTAACTTAGGATTAACGTACGTCGTACACTTTACGGGCCGTTAACTCTGTAAAAAACTCTACAACAGCGGAGCTGTGGAGCCCCGGTGATTGAGGAGCAACGTGGCAGATAAGACTGCTGACCCTGAGCAAAGTTTGTTTAAACTTTACTGAACTAAACCAATGGTTAGCAAATTAAAAAGCAGGCCGTTAATATAAAACGTATACAAAACGGGCTGCTAACCGTGTAAGGCTATGTAGCTGCAATACGATTTTGAGTCCTATGACCGTGGAGCCGTAAGTCATTGTCTACGGCTCCAAAGCAGTGTCTGAAGACTGTAGCAGTTGCCGAACAGCGTAGCTCTACGCGAATCCTACCAACAGCAACGTGGCAGATAAGACTGCTGACACTGAGCAAAGCTTGTTTAAACTTTACTGAACTAAACCAATGATTAGCAAATTAAAAGACAGGTCGTTGATATAAAACGTATACAAAACGGGCTGCTAACCGTGTCAAGCTATGTAGCTGCGAGACGGTTTTGGGTCGTAAGACCGTGGATCCGTTAGTCATTGTCTACAGCTCCGAAGCGGTGTCTGAAGACTGTAGCAGTTGCGGAACCGCGTAGCTCTTGGCGAATCCCACCAACAGCAACACAGTCTATGAAGTTGATTATAATATAATGGAGCCGTATGGGATACGGAATAGTTCACGTGCTACGCAAGCTATATGAGCCATAAACTCTGTTTGTTTCACTACGGAGCTACGAAGCTGGTAGTTGCATGGGGAAGTGGCGGACTACGGCCGTACTCAGTACGTGTCCCGATAAGAATAACAGCCACGGAACTCTGTAGCTCCTGGCTACTGGTCGCTTACCATGCAGTTGCGCTGCTGGTGTATGCCGTTAACTCCGTTTGTATCTGTTCACCAAGGAGCAGCATAGCCGGTGGCTACTTGTAGGGGACTGCCATCGAACACTACACGTGTCCCGGTAAGAATGACGACTGCGTAACTCTGTAGCACGCGGCTATCGGTCGCATTATCCCGAGTTGTGTTATCCGGGTTTATCGTACCTTGTACGTTATCCCGTGTAGGTCCTGTGGGGGCCGTAACAGCCCGTTCACCAAAGCCGAGTTAGGCTAGGCTCTGAGAGAGTGAGGGTCCGTACAGGGCTGCACAACGGAGCCGTAAGGGCTTGTAGAGTGTAGCTACAGAACTGTATGGACCTGTAAAGCGATGTCCCGGACTCGTGAATTTATGTCTTGGAGCCGTAGGGACCGGTACGAAGCCGTTCAAAGGGCCCATAAGTTGTGGTACTCCCAGGGTTACCGTTCATTGTACGTAAAACTGCGTTAATCTCTTTATAGATTGAGCGGAATGTCACGTTCAATGCGAAATTTTAATCAGTGTAGTTCGGACGGTCGTGGAACTTCGTAACATGGAGAAAATCTTGTGATGCTATGCCTCTGGTGGAGATGGTTTTCTTATCACCCGACCACCAAGCTTCATAACCTAACCTACGGAAGCGCTTACACGCGACGTATCCTGGGTGTGTAACGCACCAACATTTGGGGACCTGTCTTCTGTGTCCATGATGCTGGTGAAATTTTTTGCGAAACCGTGACATTCAACACGGAAATCTTACTAAGATAGCTCACACGAACATGGAACTGCGTAGCTGATGGCTACAGTAACAAGAAAAAAATAGCTCTCGTGACGCTATACTCCTTGTGAAGATTGTTACTTATCACTTGACCATGTAGCTTCATAGCTAAAGGGTCTATTTCTGGGTTTGTCGTACATTGTGCGTTACCCCGCTAAAGAGCTATGGAGCCGTACGGACCCATTCGCTGAAACCATATGAAACCAAACGTAGTTGCTTACGAAACTGTACAGACCCGTACCATGACCCGTAGGGCCGTGCTACGGACCCTTACAGGCCGTGGAAACAAGCTGTGGGGCGGTATGGAACCAATCACCGGAGCCGTATGGACACATATGGACCCGTGAAAGTAATCCAATGGCTCTACAATGAGCCTTAAAAAGTTTGTAACTTACGTATAACCCCTTAGGGCGCCGCCTCTAATGAAGATTGTCACTTATCATCTAACCACGTTGCTTCGTAGCTAGCGGGTCTATTTCCAGGTTTATCGTACAGTGTGCGTTATCCCGTTACAAAACTCTGGAGCTGTACGGACCCGTTCACTGGTTATATTGCAAAACTGTAACGTTTGGAACTGTAACGTTCAACGCGGAAAATCTTACTGAGGCAGTTTACACGGCCGTGAAAAAAAAAACTTATGGTTACAGAAACAAGAAGAAAATAGCTTTCGTGATGCTATACTTCTTGTGAAGATTGTCGCTTATCACCTGACCACGTAGCTTCGTAGCTAACGGGTCTATTTCCGGGTTTATCGTACGGTGTACGTTATCCAGTTACATAACTCTGAAGCCGTATGATTTAGAGAAGCGTTTACACGCGCCACATCGCGTGACATCTTGGGTGCATAACGCACCGACACTCGGAGACCCGTCCTCCGTGTCCATGATATTGGTAAAAATAATTGCAGAACTGTAACGTTCAACGCAGACAATCTTATTAATGGTGTTCACACGGCCGTGGAACTACGTAGCCAATGGCTACGGAACCAAGAAGAAAATAGCTCTCGTGGTGCTATACTTCTTGTGAAGATTGTCACTTGCCACCTGACCACGTAGCTTCGTAGCTGGTGGGTGTATTTTAGGGTTTTTCGTACACGATACACGCTCGCTTTTTTTGGCGTGTACACGTTTACTAAAACCCTAAACGTTCACAGCTCTAATGTAAATGCATACATATACACTTACACCAGACGCCTCGATGGGGGATGTACCTACGACCCTTCATCAAACATAGAGAGGCAAGCCACAGCAATTTGGTACATCAAAAATTTCATCAGAAAAATCTCTATCTTAAAATGTTTAGAAACCCGAGAAAATGCACCGAACGTAAATTCTTTAATAGCGTAGGGGTAGCATGGGAAACACAAACCACTAAGTAACTTAGCGCCTGTGGAGATAAAAAGAAAACATTAGATCTCCTGTGAAGAGGGCATCGAAGAGACCCCCTCAAGGTCTCCCCAATGCCCCAAAATTCAAGCTTAAAAATAAAAAACTTTGTCTTAATTATATGCAAAAAAAACGAATACACGATATGTACTGGTAACGTTAAATAAAATATAGGCTCTCTTGTAACAACTGTAGCTCCTTGGATTTGTAAGAAGCCGACTCTTTAAACACCCTGTGGTGACGTCGACCCAATACGCATGCGCCAAAATCAATCAAAGAAATTGGCTTAATGCATACGAAAACCTGTACTGAAGATATCCTAACGTGTTAATACAATGCATAATATAATGCTAGGCTCTCCTCGTGGAAGGGCGGGCCGAGGGTGAAAAACACTTAAACCCAGGGCAAGAAGTCCACTAGACAGGCACACCTGGTGCTCTACGGCCTAAAAACACCCTCCGCGAGAGTAAGACTCTCTCAAACTAGCCACCTGCTTTGAACGGATGGAGACAAAAAACTTTATCCTAAGTGTAGGCTACACAGGAAAATCCTGTGAATCGGACCGAAGAAATCCCGGACCCATGGCTACCTCCTCTTATCTCAGGAGACTTGAAAAGGCGAACCGGATAAGATAAAGCAGCGTTAAAAACCTGCCTGGTAGAAGCTGAAAAGGAGAAAATTGTTAAAAAAAGGTTAAATTTATAAAAGAAAATTTGAACAGTTCCAGCGATGTTGTGAAAACAACAGCTGAAAAAGAGTGAGGGTTAGTAGAGGTTATATGGAGGTCAGGACTGGGCCAGTAACTATGTTTTTAAGGTCGGTTAGAAGTGCGTTAGAATCAGGTCATGTGACCAGATTGCATATTTATAGCATACAAGGTAAGGTATAACTTGAAGTAAATATATATATATATATTTATAATATATATACATATATATATATATATTTATATATATATATATATCAGCTATATATATATATCAGCTATATATATATATAAATATCAGCTATATATATATATATATATATATATATATATATATATATATATATATATATATATATATACATATATATATATATATATATATATATATATATATATATATATATATATATATATATATATATATATATATATATATATATATATATATATATCAGCTTGTGGATTGTTGTACACATGTGCCTGTTTTGATAGCCATAGTTGTGCAATCCAGCTTTTCGAAACACTGACAGTTCCAGGATTTTCAAAAACAGGGACCCACAAAGTATTAACAATTTTAAAAAGCAAAAAAAGTCATCAGCTTTTTGGGGCACCAGAAAGCTGCCACTGCCCATTTCTTCAAAGAACATCCCTTTTCTCCAATTTTAAGGCCCCCTTAGGAAGCCGGGCCCAGTGGTAGGTTGATTATTTCGGAAGCTAGAAGATAAAAGAGCAGTAACTAGGACTTAGCAGGCTAGTATGACTGACCTCATATGACCAAGTTGTGATCTTCTGCTGTATGCTAGATGAGAGAATATGGCAAACGGTGCCTTGTGCTCCGAAACCATCACAACCCTGTAAAAAAGAAGCAAAAACAATCATTATATCCTAAATTAATTTTAACATTTTGCTTCTTTAAACTAACATATATACAGCCGAAATGTCATTAGCAATCCACTTTAGAAGTCTGGATGGAAAATGTATCAATTGATGTGGTTTTAGCTTTAATATGAATACAAAATATGCCATGTTTTTAATCATATTGTGGAACTATGTGATCTAGAAAAATATAATGTGACAAACTTTTCAAACCAATAATATGGAAAATTTAATTCATTGTAGAGAGATATGTCAATGTATTTCTGTTACCTAACCACAAAAACAAGTTAATTTTTGAAATTAAAAAAAAAAAAAAAATACAACATACTCAAATTTATTAGCTGCTAAATTTTTGGCATAAAGAACAGTTTTTAACCAAAACGGAAAATGTTTACGCATTAGAATGCAATTGTAAAAGTCCCATTACACAAAAAAGATACACATGACTCAATCATGTATCTTGTGCTGTGTTATATAAGGTCAAAAGCTCAGTTCGCCAAGGTTTACAATAGGCTTGGGCGGTGACCACGAAAATTCAGTACTGGTACTTTCATTAAGACAGTATTTGTACTATTTATAGTGCTGGTTCTTCTTACGTGCGTAAAAGGGTAAAAAACTATCACTGTGTGCTTGGTATATTCGCCGTAGTATCACAATAACATGTAACATTATAGACACTGATAACATTATAAATGATCGCGGGGAAAATTATTTCCTCCGGGCATGTTCATAGAGTAACAGTGGGATGTATCGGGAAGGGAAATATTTAATATTACCTCCTCTATCAAGATTGATAAAAACTGTTGAGAAAAAAACACGATCTTTCCTGAAGTTTTAGACACAAAGTAATATCTTTCCTTAGGAGAAATGGTCAGTCAATCATTCACAGTTAATGCACACACCACCTCAGGCATGATACGCAGCTATTTTTACGCAGCCAGTTTGTAAACCAATTTCTCCCACTAAAACATCTAACACGGATTAGTGATTTTAATCGCAAAAGTGCCCTAATTACTCAGCACTAGCTTTCTGTAATCTGATATACACAAATGACCTTGGGCTACTTGGTTGTGGTATGCATGTGAATAGCAGATAAACAATCATTGTTTGGAGTAAAAACACAATACACTGTACAGGAAGTCGGGCTGGTAATTGTCATACTTGAGTTTTCAGGATTAACTCGGGTGTCGGGTGCAGGTAGGCTTAAAGAGAAATTTCCAGCATGTAAAAAAAATTAAGTGAATAAATGTAAAAAAATCATGTTTTTTGTCTTCTTTTCTTAATATTTCATACTAAAAACAACTTATGCTAATCAAATTCAAGTAAAGTTCAGTATTTGGCAAGCACACAAGTTAGTTATCACTTGGTCATTCATGAACTAGCTTTGAACTCAAGATGTATACACTAGTTCTAACACTAGGGCCTAGGCCCAGTTCAATGATTCACACAACATGAAATACCTTTCAAAATACTTTAAAATTACCCCCAGTCAATAATAATTGGTAAAAATGGAGTTCCATCTTCATTTTGTTACAGCAAAATTGCCTCGAAAATGGTGGCAAGGGCTGTATAGAACCGCAAGTTCTAAGTTTTAAAACTTCCGCAATCGATTAAACATGACGAATTTTGCAAGTGAAAATGCAGAGACCTGTGTACATGATTGGTCAAGGTCCTAATAATGCAATGCACAACACGACGTTATGTGATGTACACTAAAATGGGCGTGACCAAAGTTTCATTAAGAAAAACTTTTTGTGACGGGTTGCCAGATTACAAAATAATGGACTGACTTGCGCAGAACGTAAATTGCATAGGCCTAGGTATGGTCTGCAGCGTAAGCTTACTGCAGCGCTAGCGGCAGATGGGGAATCCCCCCAATTTCTTTCAATGTATATGGTTTACTGGCTTTATCCTAGCGTAATAGGAAATTCAGAAATGTTGAGTATGAGTGAGGTACGTGCAAGATGGGATTTTCAAGATTTGTTCGTTTATTTTGGGGGCTTTTTTGAGAGAAAAAATCAATGCCCAAATAGAGCACATATTTTATGATATTTATTTGTGATCCATTTTAATTGATAATTGTGTGTGCTATGTTTGACTCAGGGACAACACCTGCAAAATAAAGAAAAAACAAAGCAAGAGATTCCTCTGGAAAGAAGGAAGTTTGTTTGTTTGTTTGATGAGAATTTAACGGCACAACAGCAAGGGTCAAATTGTGCCTGAGAGGTTAGATCATTCCAGAGGTACATGTAGGAAGGAGAGTAAACAGGAGGAGATTGAGAGAAATAAAAGAACTAAAAGCCAGAAAGCTGGGACCGAGAGAGGAGGTGTATGGATTAAAAAATAATGTAGAGAGAGAGGGGGTCGGGAAGGAGGACTAAATATGGTTGTAGAGGGAAGCATGATGAAGGAAGGAGATAATTTTATCCAGAGGTTTTTTTGGAAGAGCTTGGCTACTGAGTTGTGGGCAGCGAGGGAAGATCTGGGAAGGTTGTACAGGGGGCAAGCAAGGAGAATGTGATGGACTGTGAGGGTGCAATGGCAATTGTTGCAGAGGGGTGGGGGAGCCAGTAAGGAAGTGTAAGGCGGGTAATGTGGACATTGTGGACACGGGATAGGTTGTGAATGGTGGATTTGATCGGAATGGTGGGCTGGATGACGTGGAGTTTGTTATCAATTTGGGAGTCCCAAGGTTGTCCACTATGTTCTTAATGCTTAGGTTGAAGAGAGTGGGAGAGAGGATGCTGCTCTGGGGAACGCCCTCTTCTTGGGGATAGGGGTTGGAGAGGGTGTGGCCAATACGAACTTGGATCTGCCAGGGTGAGAGGAAGTTTCGAATAAAGATGGGAAGGTGGCCTCTGAGGCCGATGGTGTGAAGTTTGCGGATAATGCCGTATTTCCAAGTAGTGTCAAAAGCTTTCTTGAGGTTGGAAAAGATGGCAATGAGGTGTTCCTTTTTTTGCAAAGGATTCCCAGATAGGTGTGCAAGTGTAATTAACTGATCCAGGGTATTGCGACATTTCCGGAAGCCGCTGTGGTGAGGGAAGAGGATTCTATTGGCCTCAAGGAACCAGTTTAGTCTCTGGTTAATGATCCTTTCCATAATTTTACAGAGACAGCAGGTGAGGGTGATGGGGCGGTAGCTGGAGGAGTTGGTACTGTCCTTCCCCTGTTTGGGAACAGGGGTGACAATAGCTGTCCTCCAGAAAGGGGGAAAGGAGTGTGAGGACCAGATGTGGTTGAGGATGGTGAGAAGTGGCCTTGTTGGGGAGGTGTGTCAGGAATTGGTAGGGAATGTTATCTGGGCCCTTGGAGGTGCAGCCAGTGTCATGGATGGCTTGATTTAATTCAGAAAGGGTGAGAAGGGTATTATAGCTCTCGGTGTTGTTGGAGGGAAAGGTGATACTCCGGGTTTCATCGTGAGCTTTTTGGGCTTTGAAAGCATTAGGGTAGTTGGCCAAGGACGAGATGTTGCTGAAAGAGGCAGCAAGGTGGTTAACAATGTCCTTTTTTGTGGTAAGAAGGTTACCATTCCAGAAGAGATGGGAGATGGGAGACTTGCTCACCCTGCCATGGAAGCTGTTAACCATTCTCCAAATCTTCTTAGTGGGGGTGTTGGTGGTGAGAGAAGAGATGAAGTTGTTTGAAGTGTTGGTTTTACTGTCCTTGATAGTGCGCCTGGTGTTGGCTCGGCTGATGCGAAAGAGGTTGAGGTTGTGGGTGGTTGGGTTAGTTTTGAAGTTTCTGAGTAGAGCTGTGACCGTTTAGCGTGTACACGCGTACACGCTCAAGCTCGCAAATCCTTGTAAACGTTTACAAAATACTTCATTGCGAGTAATCGTTCTTGATAGTCAGTCTTGCCGTTAAAAATCAATATGATCATTCATGATTCAATCACACACACATTCAGCTGACAAAATTCCAATTAATGACTTTTTACAAACTATAAAACTGATGAGCATAATCCTTTTTAAATGTGCGAATCACAAATGCGCAGTAATCACCAATGAATGGGGATATTAAGCACTTTGATTTCGCCAAAATCTGAGTAGGCTAACTTGTAAAATGCACCGCGAATGTGCAGCAGCAAACAGTGAAACTAACAATAGGCCTAACGTTAGGCCATAAGGCTTTAAATCCCACCCAATCAATGCCCGTTTTACAAGCTGTTAATCGACCAAAAAAGACTTAAAAAATACTTGAATCGTGACAATCAGTACATTTACATGTAAATATTACCTTATGAGTCAAATAAATTTTGCAAGAAAGAAAAAATATCGCAAAATAAACAAACAGAAAAAGGTTTTAACAGAGCTGAATTTCTACATGCGTCGCAAAGATGACAGCCATTTTTTTGAGAGAACTGATATTTCAGAACTTATTGAAATGTTTTACGGCAAGGTATATCATAGGCCTAGTTTCCAAGATTTTCACAGAACAACTTTGAAAGCCGTAGCAAATAGGACAAAAAAGTTACGTGATGTTGAGTTTAAATGACATTGAAAGGAAGTTATCTGTTCTTTCTAAACTGAATTTCCATGCAAATTTTCCATAAAAATGATGATTTATACTGTAGACGTAAACTTTTTACAATTTGGAAAGCAAAACTCGGCGTCTATTTGGGCAATGGAGTCAGTACTTTTGCCATACTGGTTGCGCGATTTGTTTTTATTCGCCTCATAGTTTTGGAGCAATTTTGGTGTATTTCCGAAAATTACGGTACTAGGCGGGTGTACACGATACACGCTCACTTTTTTTGGCGTGTACACGTTTACTAAAATTCCTAAACCTTTACAGCTCTAGTTCTTGAGGGCCCTTTTCCTGTTCTTGATGGCGGTTTTGCAGTCACCAGTGAACTAGGGGTTATGGGGGCGGGGTGGTTGGAGAGTTAGGAGGGTTTTTTTTAAGGCGATGTTGATAAGGATGTTACTGAAAACTGACATGGGATCATCACCCTCTAGGAGACGGGGGGAGATGTGTGAGTCGCAGAGAGTTTCAAAAAGGGACCAGTTGGCCTTCTCGAGGTTCCAATTGGGGGTGTGGTAGGTGGGGGTTTAAAGGTTGAAGTAAATAAGAAGAGGGTAATGGTCACTACCACAGAGATTAGCAGTGACCTTCCAATTAAAATCAAGGAGGTTAGGGGAACAGATAGACAGGTCAATACAGGTGAGGGAGCCTGTGGCAGGGTAAAGGTAGGTTGGGGATTTAGTGTTGAGCAAGGAGAGGCTGTGCTGTCGAAGGGTGTTTTCGACGAATTTGACGAGCTTGCTCCTGGTGTGATGGTATTGGAGCCCCACAGGGGGTTGTTAGCGTTTAAGTCACCAAAAATGATGAAGAGGGTGGGGAGCTGAGAGATGAGGTTGTTAAGGCTGGTTGATTGAACGTTGGGGGGAGGTAGATATTGCAAAGAGTGATGGTTTTGTGGAGGGCGATAGATATACAGATGGCCTGAATGTTGGTGTTCGCATGAACTGGGCTGTGTGCGATATCGTGTCTAACGAGAACAGAGACACCCCCACAGGCCCTATCAGCATCCACTTGAAGTTTATGGTAGCAAGTGAAGTTACTGAGCGAGTAATAGTCAGTGGTTTTTAAGAAGGTTTCTTGAAGGCAGAAGATGACTGGGTTGAAGGTGGTGGCCAGTAGGTCAACTTCTTATAAGGAGGCAGAGGGTTATCTGGAGGAAGATCTGTTGGGTCTGAGTTGGCTTGTTTTTTCTTTGGATTTGTCTCTGTTTCTTTGGGAGCAATTGTTTTGGAAAGTTGGATGAGAAGTATGATCGGTGTGTTCGGTAATTGAACAATCCATATTCTCTTCAGTGTCATACATGTGGGTTTGGGTGGTGGGTTGTTTGTTGATTGGTTGTTTGTTGATTGGTTGTTTGTTGATTGGTTGTTTGTTGATTGGTTGTTTGTTGATTGGTTGTTTGTTGATTGGTTGTTTGTTGATTGGTTGTTTGTTGGTTGGTTTGTTGATTGTTAGCCTGGTGGGTTTTAGTTTGATGTATAATGGTATTAGAGGTGTTGGAGTAGGGGACGGCAGGGGTTTTAGAGAAGAAAGGGAGGTTGAGGAGAGAAGTGTTGGTGGTTTGGGTATTGGATGTGGTTGGGTTGTTGACAATGGTGATGGGCTTAGGACTGGGTAAGAAGAGCCAGGTGAGGTCGGTTTGGGCATGTGAGTCAGTTTTAGTTGTGTTAGGGGAGCAGTATTGGTGTTAAAGGAGACTGCGCTCGAGTAGGAAGGCTTGGTGTGGAGGGAAGCAAGGAATTGTTTCCTGGCCTCTGGGTAAGTGATGTTGGGATTAAGGGTTTTCAGTTTAGTTATTTGCTTTTCCTGAAGCCAGGTGGGGCAGTCTTTTGAGAAGGAGGGATGGTTGGCTACGTGATTACCGTCGCAATTTGTGCAGAGTGGGGTGTTGGTGCAGGAGGTGCTGTCATGGTCTGGGGCTCTGCAGTTACCACAGCGCGCTTGGCTGCGGCAGGACTTTTTCCCATGGCCATACTTTATGCAATTATGGCAACGGAGAGGGTTGGGAATGTAAGGGGCAACTGGAATTCTCAGGTAGCCGGCAGTGATGTGGGAGGGGAGAGTTGGTGTGGCAAAAGTAAGGAAGATGGTATTGGTGGGTGTTTCAGCTCTGTCTCTCTTGAGTACGAGACGACGGGCTTCAATGACGTGTTGGCTACTTAGTCCTTCTACGAGGTCATCTTTGGTCAAGTAAGCTAGATCTCTAGTTCTTATGACGCCTTTGCTGGAATTCAGGGAATGGTGGGGTGTGACTGTGATGTCAATACCAGTGTTTGCTAGGAATTGGTGGAGAGAAGGTGGTGGCTTGAGTGTCCCTGGTGCAGTGCACCAGGAGATCGCCGGATCTGAGGGTAGAGACCTTGAGGAGGGTACCGACAAGGCCGTGGAGTGCTTTGTGTGTGAGGAAAGGGGAAACTCTTTTAAAGCTTTCTTGTTTATTGGTGGCATGTATGAATAGAATTTTGGGGAATGGGGCTGAAGAATGGTCAATGGAGGTAGTAGGTAGGTCACGGGGAGGGGAGGGAGGGTCAAGGTCAAGGCAGAAGTGTTTCATCATAATGAAAGAAAAAAAATCAAGGGCCGGGAGACCCAAGGCAACGAGAAAAAAATTGCGGAACTACTATAGGAGGACTGCTGTATAGTATCGAAAAGGGGGTGAAGGTCTGGCCAAAATAGGAGAGAAAAAACAAACGAAAGATCTTACCAAAAGCAAGCCATTCACAGAATGAGAATCCCCCAAAAATAAGAATGGAACAAATTTTTAAACTACAAGCCTCTTGCGAGGTAAATATGTGATAATGTAATTTACATGACTTAGATATTGAAAACGCATGATTTGAGTTAATAGTATTTATATTTTAGAGTTGCCACCCTTACTTTCCGGCAGTACCGGTAGAAGTAACAAACTTTTCGACTTTTGGTATTCGCTAGTACCGGTACTTCGGTACCGGTAGTTACGTGAGTACCGGTATGCCGTTCAAGCCTAGTTTACAAACTCTTTACTCTACTTCCTCTAGTGTCTTCTGATGTATATCCTCTCTATGCAAACTCTAATATTCGATGCTCCAAAGTACCCCAAAATGTTTACTACATAAATGCGATATTTCTCTTTGGGGGAAAAAAACTCCCATTTTGTCTCCCTAACCTTAAAATAATCATAATTACATTCTCACCTTGCATTATTACGTCTCAGCTGTTTATGACTTTTCAAGAAACGTACGGCAGGAGAGAGGTCTCTAACAATACCGTCTTCTGATCTTTCCATGACCATGGATTTGCTCCTGACATGATGTGATGTATCTTCCTGGCTTCCATTACTAGACTGCAAAATGGAGGGATCAATCAAGAGAGTCTGCTTTTGGTACCCCTGTCGTGTTGACTCACTGGACAATGTCTGAATGAGGTTTCCTCTATCAAATCTGAAATTATACCATATGTAAGATGTCTGTCACTTTCTCTTTTGACTCTCTGCTTGTGGGTTAAGTGATCTTCAGAAACCGTACAATGACCCAAGAAAAGTGGAGCCAAACCAGGGACACGGTAGGCTGTGGGACATACAACAAGTTTTATGCAACAACAAAGTGGACCACTTAAATTTAGCATAAAATGATTGAATATGCATACCTACAGTAATCATAAATTTCTTTGTCTCCACACGCAAAAGTTGCACATACCAGTTCCACTACAAATTTACTCATGAGTGGAAAAGAGTACAAACTTAAGGTTTTATGTAAGCCCAGCTGAAAATCATTTATTTTTGGCTCGATGTAAGTGATTTTCAGTATCATTAGGTTTTTTTTTTGGTTATTTTGAAAACCAATGAGAATTTTTCATTTTTCTCCTTTTGATTTCCTTTTTTACAATGTTCATTGGATTTGCTAAGTTGGGGTCAAAACCAGACGACTTCCTGAAAAATAGTGTGGTCATGGACCCCATGCTTCCGACACCATTCATAGAAAAGAGCATTTTTTCTCAGAATATAATCACTGAATGGAATAGATCAATATTCATCACTGCTTCAGTTCAGCGATCTGATAGCAGAGATGTCACTACAGGAGGATGTGGGGGTATCTCAGCCCCCAAACTGTATGCCAGTTGGAAAAATGAACACGACAATTAGAAATTCAACCGTTCCTCTTCAGACACCTTCACGAATCCAGCAGTTGGAAACTGATTCCTCTACACCCCCAATCAGAAGACCCTAGCGACGTTCCTATCTGAAAGGTACTGTATCTATGGTCATTGTAGAGACGGTATTAGCTATGGTTTTTTGTAAAATTTAATTTAAAAGAGCATACTTCTAGAGCCACTTTGGTATAAAAATCAGATTGATATCATATTCCGTTCAGGAGATATAGATTTTTAACGATTTCCCAATTGCATTTTAAAGTTTTTGTACAGTATAGCATAGCATAACAAAGTTTAACGTCCCGAAGCATCCAGTGCTGGACATTATATCAAGATGGCCACGGCCTTTGATAACCAGTAGTGAACTCACTGGTTGATGAAGGCAATTTCATTGCAAATATTTATGTATTTCTTTGAATGTTATTTGGTTGTTTCTGTATGATTATAATCAATTTTCCAAAAGTTATTAAAGTAGGGTTTATTTGGCAATGTATATACATGTAAATACCTAACTTTCATCAATTTAATTTTTTAACAGGTTTTATTAATAAAAAAAGGATGATAGATTTTAATAAAATACATCAACTTTGTGGGAGAATGTGTTGCTGTGATGTCATACTGAGCCTTTTCCTATTCGTTTATTGGCATTTTTTGTGAATCCTAAAATTTGAATATCTCCTGGTAGGAATAACATATCAACATGATTTTTGTACTAAATTGTTTTAAACTTTTTTTCTCTTTCCTATGAAAGGTTACAAAAAAACATGGGAATATTCCTTTAAAATAGCAAGAATTTGCAAGCGTTTAGCAATAAAACAAGCCAAAACATGATCACAAACCCAAATAATGTAACCCAAAAATTTGCAAATATAATAGATTGTACAACACTATGGGGGTAGCCAATTATATAACAATACGATTGAGAAATGATCATAAATTTTCTCACTAGTTAAACAATAAGGCCTATCTTTCATCAAGGAGACTGCGGGATTTATTTAAAATTCAAAATAAGATACAGTACTTCACTGAATGAATGAAAAGTTAGAATAGAAGTTTTTAACCAGAACCAAAAGGTTCTGTGGTTCCGATGCTTTTTCATATGAGCTGATAAATTTGCAAAATTTGAATTGACTGTCATGTCAGTGCATATCATGAAATATTTGTTCCATGACATTTATTCATAAGCCACACCCACCATGCAGATCAATCAAAATGTTGACAACATTAGCATTTGCACCACAATTAAAAACACTATAAAAGCAAGTATGATGCAAAAATGGTTGCTCATTTATCCTATTTCAAGAATTTTTCAGTAAGCTCCGTCTACTCACTAATATTCATGACATCTTTACTACAACATTAAAACATACTGTATGTACAAACCATGATTCATCTTTGTACAACATATGGCATAAATCTGATATACTGTTTATGAGATACATAAAGTATGTTGTTTACATCATTTATCACTTTCACATTAAGCCACACCTACCATGCATACTAATGACATCTGTTGATAACATAAGCATGTACACACAATAACCAACAATATTATCGAGCCTTATATGACACAAATTGGACATATAGTTGTTCGTTTATTACTACAAAATTTTCACTTTAAGTCCTGCCCACTCATTAATATGCATGAAATCATCATCAAGAATAATAGGGCACATCTACAGACCATGGGCAACTGTGTACCACATATGACATGAATCCAGTTTACCATTCTTGAGATAACTTGTTTACAAGCGCTTTACAGCAAAATCATATTAAACCCCGCCCACTAGGTATATTAATGAAAGTCAATGTTTTTAAACAATGAAAACAGTTAGCTGACATCATTTTTATAACAAATATGAAACAAAACAGACATGTGATTGTCAAAATAAGAGCATTTCAAGATTTTTATATTAAGCCCTGCCTACTCATTAATATGCATGATATCACCACCACAAATATTAAGGCACATCTACAGACCATGGGCTATCTGAGTCCACATAATACATTAATTCAGTTTACCATTCTTAAAATACCGTGTTTACAAGTTCTTTTCAACAAAATCATATAAGTCCCACCCACTATGCATATTAATGAATTCAACATTTTTACATCATGAACATGTACACACCAGCTAACATACAGTACCAAATATGAAACAAAACAAGACATGTGGTGTTAAAAAATTAACATTACAAGATTTTCACTGTAAGCCCCGGCCACTCATTGATATGCATGATATCACCACCTAAAACAAAAAGGCACATCTACAGACCATGGGCTATATGTGTATCACATATGACATGAATCCATATATTGCTCTTGAGATATCACGTTTACATGTACAAACAGGCTGTCACACACATACACATACATTAATATGCATGACATCACCATCATGAATAGTATAAATAGAATGAATAGTATGAGGTATGACTGAGAAGGTCAGACAAAATGGCGGCGTGACTGACATTACAAAAAAAGGACATTGAAAAAATTGTATCATTCTTCAGACTTCACTTGAAAATTGTTCTCAAACTATACATGGGTTACAATCAATTAGGTGCTCACAAACAATGTTAAGGAGGGACCCTTCAGTGATGCATACGGAAATTAGTTGAAAATACTCCATCTAATAGAATACAAACATGGCATGACTGACGTTACCGTGACTGACGTTACAGCTTGTCCATAAGCATATATACAATGAATTTTTATTTACCTGTAAGTGTCTGAAAATGAGCTAAATCAACAATTCTTGGTAATCTTTTATATTCAAAAAAACTACAGTTTGCAAACTTTTTATTTCTTGTCCCAGTTCAGAAAATAAGAATGACAATTCCTAATTTGAACCAATTTTATCATTATAAATGTTCCTTCCAAAATGTCATCCTGTATGACCTTATGTCAGTCCAGAGAAAAGGTTGAACAAAATAACAACTAGACACGTCACTACAAACGACATGTATTCAAGGTTCTATTACACTTTAAAAGATTGAAGGTTTTGATGTATTCCATTGATTGACATTCAAATTGCAAAGAAAGCATATAACAATAAGGATAGGCCTACATGTACATAACATGAAAGGATATAGCCAAGCACCTGAAAGTCAAAATGATCAATTCAGACTCAGATATCAGCATCGCTTCTGATTCGCACTACACCAGTATTTCACATTAAGTTTGATAGTGATTTCACATGTTTTACCACAGCCCTACATGTACAAAGGAGGATTCACAATTTAACTGATTGCAAACGTGTCATTATTTCATCTTAGCTCGATTTAGCACCTTCACATGAAGTACTCTACTAATTCTCCACACTTTTCATTTATACTAGAACACTAACCACTGGAAGAAGAAATAAATTACAAATATTGACCACATCTATTTTCTTGGTACTAAACAAATAATATACATGCACATTTGTGTACATCATAATGTGATGCTAAAATTCAAGAGTAACAGATTTGCTATAAACTTGTTTCTAGGTTATAATGGGCAGCCATTTTGCTGATGGATTACAGTGCAGTATGTGCAAGGACTAGATTGTATACGAGAGGGAAATGTCCAATAATGCTAGTTCGAGTGAGAAAAAAAAATAAGCATGAAAAAATTTCTTGATGATGCTATAAATGTACCAGTGTACACCAGCAGGCACTCTTCCACACATAGGTACAGTATTGTGACTAGAGAGGTCTCTGAGAAGTGTTTCATGAGCTGTAGGATATTACTATTTTCTATTAGTATTGTTTTTCTCTTTTCTGTAGCTGTATTGCGAAGTCAGTGGAAATATTGCTAGTACAGTACATGTACTGTACAATAGTACTGTAAACTCCAGATTATTATTATTCGAGCATAAAAGATTTGCAGTTCTTTCGTTCATTTTGTTTATCTTTGAAAACTTTTGACATATCCCTTTCAAAAATATTTTCCAGAAATAAAGTTCATGTTCGTATTTACAGATACACAACTTGTGATATCTAGTTGGAATTTGCATATGCAGTATACAAACAATACTATATTTAAAGTACAAACATATCATGAAATTTTAAATGAAAATACATTAAAAATTCATACATTAACTATTCAATCATATGTAGATCTATTTGAAGCTGAGCCATTATTTGTGAAATAATTGGATACATGCAGGAGCATATTACTAGCTGGTACAAGAAATGTTACAAAAACTCTTTTCTCAAGCCTCCAAAATGAGGAGAAATATCCTTATCAATGGGGAGATCACTTTAAATATAACATGTCCAGATTAGAATTGATGTTTTTCACCTCTTTTGTACTTGTTTACATACTAACCATACCTTTCTATATGATGCGACTGATTTTACATACCCCTTAATCTGAATGACTGACGTTACATGTGACTGATGTTACATACCCATTAATCTGCATGACTGACATTACATGTGACTGATATTACCATCTTTACTCGCCTATCAGTATCATACAGTATATAGAAAATTTTCAAAAAAGTTAATATGCCTGGTAAGTTGGTCTACTGAAGGAGGAACATAACAAAAGACCACTGGATTCACTGTAGATTGTTTGCTATATCACAAATTTCAAAAAATTTGAGACTGACATTACATATATTACACACCCCAACTCTAAACCCATTTTTCTGTGATGTGCATCAAGTTCAATGAACTTAGCATTCTGGACTTTAAAACATAATGCTTTCACATCAAAAGAGCAATGGAATAGAGAAAATATAATAAAGTAATAAAAGTACAGTCTGCATGCTTTCAATTCAAATTTTTTTCAATTTAAGGGAGAAAATGTTGATGTTCAAAACCCCATATTTTGTACAGAAAATGGTTATTTCCAGACAGAGAAAACAGTTTACACTTAGCCTAACTTCAATGTCTTATACAACTACTTTTGAAATTAAATTGTGCAAAATTTGACATTGATTTTTTGCCCATTTTCCTTTCAGCATCGAAACTTTATTTTTGAACGAAAAATGCATATCTTTTTAACTAAGCAATTGAGTTATTACAATTTACAAGGTGTAAAACCAATTCAAGTTTCCGTATGCTAAATTTCATCTTTAAATATGGAAGTCTTCATGCCCAAAATCAAGTTGCCCAGAATTCCTGGGCAACTTTTTGAAAACACACGTTGAAGCCCATTGACTTTGCTTAAGCATGTAAAATTTGTATGTATGTAATCGTTCATACTCTAAATCAGAGATTCAGAGCGAATGAGTTGGAGTTTGACGAGTTAAACTTAATGAAATTTTAAGTGGCTTCTTGCATTGGGTCATTTTCCTTATGGTGGGGGTTTATCTTTTAATTTAATTTGGGAGACGTCATCGCCATGACTCGTTTTCCTTGAGATGTGAGTGTATAAACTACTATAAATAAGGAGTATGTTTGATGGGTGTGTACGTTTTTATCTTGGAGACTCTAACGTCGTCGCCGTGAGGTGTAATTTGTGTAGGAAATGAAGGGCATCGCAAAATAGCACAAACTGTGACAAAGAATCAGGGGATTGAATTAACCAGGAAGTTTACTTAGGTAAACCACGGAGATGGCTTCTCTGGAGACACTGTGAATCTACTTGTGGCGGGGTATTCTTAATTAAGCGTCGAGCAATTATGCTAGGCCTACTTACCTTGCAGGTGATGATGGAGGACTATGTTGATCACCTGATGGGCGACGAATTCTTCCAAACGAATATGATCGCCTGACGCCATGGCGATGCACAGGTGTATCTGGCCCCGGGTCTGCGGTGGCAATTCGTATACTCACCCCCGCCTTCTTTCTGAATGCGAAGCCTGTGCTACTGCTAATGTGTCGGGCGGTTGTGTAACTCACGTTAGGCCTTGGATCTTCATCAATTTCCTCCGTTTCTTCCGCACTAACGTTACCCTGTTCTTCAGCATCATCAACGTGTTGTGAACTACTAGCCTTGTTTGAGTTACCGGTCAGAGAAATATTAGACAGAAAGCTGATAGCCTTGGCTTTTCTTTTAGCTCTTTTGTAATAAGCTTTTCTGTGGCGAAAATCCGCCATATCCGACCCGGACTCGTTTCAATGTAACAAATCGACTGTCGTACACAGTAAGCCGGTAGATCCTGACCGTCCTCCAAGTTGAAAACAGTTTTTATTTTGACATTGATTATGATTATGTCCATAATATATGGACACACAGACAACATCGTTGTTTAACGAATAAGATATTAATAACAAAACACTTCATCACAGTCAAAAAAAAGTTGCCTTATCTTAATGAAATGTGTAATAAAAATATGAATGTCAAAATAAAATAGAACCAGGGGAGACAGCCCCTAATCAGTCTCCAAAATTATTCCTTACCTAGCCTCAAAACACCCTCCTTCCCCATATAAATCTAATTCCTTACCCAGCCTCAAACCACCCCCTCTCCTGGCTCTTAAGTTTTGAGTTTTATCAATGGGCCGCAAAACAGTATTTAGGGGGGGGGGGGAGCACACATGTTTGAAACAACTGATCTGAAAGACAGAAATGCAAAATCAGTAAATTGGTAAATAATTAATCTCTTCGGTTCCTTTCTAACTTAGTCCCCTCCTCCCTCCCCTCCCCATCAAAAAGAAGAAGATAGTTTTGACGTGATAATGCTTACAAATGTTTATTTGGTTATGAAACATGGAAAAACAAGTGCACAGTGGCGTAGGAAGATATTTTACATTAGGGAGACAAATTTTTATTTTTGTCCAAACTAATCAAAAATGTATGAATTTCTTATTACGGTTCAACAACTATCATTGTAAAGAGAGGGGTGGAGGGTTCGTAAAATGATTGAAAATTAGGTAAACTTTGGCAGCATTTCCCGAAAAATTGAAGACAATTTCCAAAAATAAAAGAAATTTCAAAAAAATTGCAGCGAATTTCACAAAAATAACAAAATATTTTTAAAAACCGAAGGAGATTTGCTGAAAATTTAGGAAAAACTTCTCAAAAATTGAACAAAACCTTTCGAAAATTGAAAAAAACTTGTTGAAAATTACCCAAAAAATAAAAAAACTTTCACAAAAGTTTAAGATTTGCCGATAATTGAAGAAAAACTTCTCGAAAATTGAAGAAAATTTCCCAAAAATTGAAGAGAACTTCTTGAAAATTACCCCAAAATGAAGGAAATTTAAAAAAAATTGAAGCAAATTCCATGAAAATGAAGGAAAATTTATGGAAATTGAAGGAAATTTCACAAAATTTGAAGATTTCCGAAAGAAAAGACGCAATCTGACTCTTCAAAATCAATTCATTATACCTTCAATTTTATTGGGTGGCCAAAATGGCACTTGGCCTCCAATAAAATTATGAAGGTGGGGGCCTTGGCCCCATTGGCTTGCCTGGTTCCTACTCCACTTCACATTATCTTTGTCAATTTAGAGTTTTAAATGATGTTGTTTTGTAGTAATTCAACCAAATTTTTGACAACATTCACGTTTCAGTTCTCGTGGCCTTCACTTCTTTTAAAAATAATCGCGTCCTAATCTTATGGGACATTTTATTTTGTTTTTTCTAATTATCAGTTTTCATTGACATGATCTGTTATTAATAACTTTTGCAACAGTAATTGTTACAAATTGCAGGTAATCTATTTTATGATTTGCGAAAAAGTAGGGGGAGGTGCCTCCCCACCCCCGCCCCCCCCCCTCCTTCCCTTCCCCATCCCTTCTCCGCAGCTCAAGTTGCCTCTAGTGCTTTGATCCAGCCATCAGGTAATTTAAAACAGTCAAAATCTATTTTTCAAAGAAGATCAGTTAAAGGATTACTTCAGTGGCCGTGCAAATCTTATATCTTATCTTATATCTTATCTTATATCAAAGAGGACTTAAAGGAAACAAAATGGTGAAGAAAGCTTACAAATATCTGATTCCGTTAAGAAGATATTTAACTTGAGAACTCTGGTGTATTAAGTCCACTATTAAAGGTTGGCGCCCTGATATTCACTTTCTTAGAAAATGTTAATGTATTTCAAAGAAAATTTATTTAACTTTTGACTATCTAAATTATTTTTACTGGAACTTTTTTCAGGTGGTATATTATACCCTTAAATAAATTATCCCTTTCTATAATCTTTTTTGTTTCCTGACATATCCAACGGGTTTCTAAACCACAAAATTGCAGGACAAAATATGATGATAGAATAAAAGACTTCTAGAAATCTAAGGATGTATGTCAAAGCTAGTCTGGTTTCAGTCGTTCATTTTCTACACAAATGTTAAGAGAGAGAGAGAGAGTTGAACACACAATTACAATGACGGGGTTGTCGCCTGCGTATTCGGTTATGATAGTACAAATGCTATCACGAAACGCTTAATACGACCCGGACGAGAACACAGGTACGACGTACGGACAGACATAACATCGACAACCAAGTCAATGTCCACGGCCTTTCATAACCAGTTGTGGTGCACTGGCGTGTCTGCCCACCCCAGGATTGAACCCGGGGCCTCGTGGTCTGTAGACAGGTATGATAAACGCTACACCACAGTAGGTAGATCACAAATGTTACCAAACTTTAGACTTAAATATCCCCTCAACGGAATAAAATGTTTAAATGCTTTCTTCACCATTTTGTTTCCTTTTAATCCTGTTTCATATAAGATGGACATGCTTGACCCCTGAACTAAGAAAATATGTGTAGTTCCTCCACAAATATCCTGCGGGATTTTAAAGATCCTGATGGGGGTTATACACCCAGTGACCCCAAGTGACCAACCTCTGATTCTGCGGGTCCCATGAAGGTCTTGAAACTAGTTGTGTGATATTAATTGCTTGACAAACCAGATCAACGCACAACTGCTAAAATGCTGTTTTGTGCTATTTAATATAACATAACATAACAAGATGACGGGCTTAGAAGGGTGAATCACCCCATAAAAAGCACAAACTAACACCACCACCACCACCACCAAAAAAAAAAAATCAAAGATGCCCTGAGTTAGTAAAGAACTTATTAATGTTGACTTGAAATTGTGAAAAGCATTGGAGCTAACTACCAACTCAGGCTAACCATTCCACTTATTAACAACTCTTTGCGAAAAGCAAAAAAGGCTGAATATCTATCCGTGAGAACTCTTTTGTCAACTTCAAACTGTTTCTACGTGTCACATGAGGATGAGCTGAAACATGCAAGAAAATACAGAAAGTTAAAGCATCACTACCAGATAAAAACCTGAACCATATCACCACGTACTCTTCTCAACTCAAGCGTGGTCAAACCAAGAATTCGCAACCTAGATTCATACATAAGAGAGATTCCTTATTTCGGAAATAAGTCTAGTGGCTCTTCGCTGAACCTGCTCCAAAATGAACTTATCCTTTTCATAAAAGAATCTCCAAGCCTGAATAGCATACTCCAGGTGAGGCCTGACTAACTGCTTATACAAATTAAGGACAATCCTCTACCAAGAAAAGAAAAAAATATTATAATCAAATCAAGCATACTATTTGCCCTTGCAGCTGCTAAAGCACACCTAGATCCTGATACACCTGATATAACACCTAGATCCTTTTCTTGATCAACACAACCAAGATTTGAACCATTCATGCAGTAATCATAAGCCAAATTTCTCTGACCAAAATGAATAACATTGCTTTTATCAACATCGAGTGACATCTGCCATGTTTGGGACCAAGAAAGTAACTTATCCAAATCAGTTTGTAAAAGTAAAGAATCCCTAGCATGATCAACAATCCTGTACAACTTAGTGTAATCAGCAAATTTACAAATCCTGGAGCCAAAGAAAACATCAATATCATTAATGAAGATTAAGAAAAGAAGCGGACCCAATACAAAACCCCGATGAACACCACTTGTAACCTTCTTCCATGGAGATACTTCACAATTAACAACAACTCTTTGTGACCTGTCAATTAAGCAATAATTTATCCAACTGGCACACTTTCCCTCCACACCAAGCGCTCTTGTTTTCAACAAGAGCCTGCCTAACGGAACCGTATCAAATGCTTTTTGGAAGTCCAAATAGATAACATCCACATTATGACCAGAATCAACTAGTTTAGTAACATTATCAAGAAATTCCAATAGATTAGAAACACAAGACTTCTTAGGTAAGAAAACATGCTGGGACAAATTCAACAAACCATTGACCAGTAAATAATCTAGTACAACATCCTTAACAATGGACTCTCTGACCTTGCACACAAAACTAGTAAGACTCACTGGCCTTTAGTTACAGGGCAACCTGTGGTCACCCTTTTCAAAAATAGGAGTGACATTTGCAATTCTCCAATAACTAGGAACAACACCAACATCGAAGCACTTTGAAAAGATAATTCTCAGGGGAACAGGAAGAACGTCAGAACACTCACGTAAGACAGCAGGATATATATACCATCTGGATTGTGTGCTTTATTAAAAATCAAACCCTTCAACTTCTTAGACACAACATCAACTGAAAAATCAACATCCTTAATGGATACTGGAGAGTGCACACTAAGATACTCCACAACATCATCAGCAAGGGACTCCTTAGTAAAAACAGATACAAAGTAGTCATTCTAAATCTCAGCCATATCATTACCACTATTAATAGTAACACTATCATTACCCTGAATGCTGAAGGGGACCAACAACCTTCTTGGTTTTTTATCTTGTAAGCGAAGCGAGTGATGTGAGTTGGGATGATGGGTTTCTTTATGGCATATTTTGCACTGGTTTGGAAGTACATTTCCATAGGAGAAAAGATTGTCATAATGTAAAAAGTGCGCATTTTTGTCATGTTTTTTTATTGTTGTAAACGTTACATATAATTTCACCTACATTTCTGCAAAACTTAAAGTTATCTTTATTGAGGGGGAGGGGGTTATACATGCTTTTGAGCCCCAATTTTTCAATGAGGCACCCAGACCTCCTCCCCTGGTTTTGCCGCCACGGCACCACTGAAAAAATAACAACCGAAATTGGATCCTATTCCATGTGTTAGGCTCCAGGTTGCGGTCTTCTAGTCTTATATTTTGTAAAGATTAGTATGAACGCCATCCGTCGTCGACTGTTTTGACAGTCACGGTTTCTACTTATCTTTTCATTCACTTTCAAGGACTTTCGTTCAGCTGTTCCAAGAATTTAAAATACAGAAATATATGCGTATATATCACACGGAGCGAAGGAGTTTGGCCTGAATAGAATGACCCGACTTTTGGCCTGAGTAAGGAGGGTCATTCGCGAGTGCAAAATCCTACCGTGCATTAAAAACGCATATAAACACGAGGGCAACACATTAATCTTTTTATGAAATTCCATGTTAGATTATTTAAAATGCATCTCTCTCTCCCTCCCCTCTCTCCCTCCCCCTCTCCCTCTCTCCCCCTCTCTCTCTCCCCCTTCCCTCTCTCTCTCCCTCCCCTCTCTCTCCCTCCCCCCTCTCTCTCTCCCCTCCCTCTCCCCTCCCTCTCCCTCCACCTCTCTCTCCCATTCCCCTCTCTCCCCTTCCCCTCTCTCTCTCTCCCCTTCCTCTCCCCTTCCCTCTCTCTCTCACCTCCCTCTCCCCTCTCCCCTTCCCTCTCCTCTCCCTCCCTCTCTCTCTCCCCTTCCCTCTCTCTCTCCCCATCCCTCTCTCTCTCCCCCTCTCTCTCTCCCCTCCCTCTCTCTCTCCCCCCTCCCTCTCTCCCCTCCCTCTATCTCTCCCCTCCTCTCTCCCCCCCTCCTCCTCCCCTCTCCCCCTCCTCCTCTCCCCTCCCCTCCTCTCCCCTCCCTCTCCATCTCCCCCTCCCCTCGATCTCCCCCCTCCCCTCGATCTCCCCCTCCCCTCGATCTCCCCCTCCCCTCGATCTCCCCCTCCCCTCGATTTCCCCTCGATCTCCCCTCCCCCCTCTCCCCCTCCCCTCGATCTCTCCCTCTCCCCCGATCTCCCCCTCCTCTCCCCCTCTCCCCTCCCCCTCTCCCCCCCTCTCTCCCCCTCCCCTCTCTCCCCTCCCCCTCTCTCCCCTCCTCCCCTCTCTCCCCTCCCCTCTCTCCCTCCTCCCTCCTCCCCTCCCCTCTCTCCCCCTCCCCTCTCTCCCCCCCCCTCCCCTCCCCTCCCCCCCTCCTCTCCCCCTCCCCTCTCCCCCCTCTCCCTCTCCCCTCTCTTCCCCCTCCCCTCGATCTCCCCTCCTCCTCTCTCTCTCCCCCTCCCCTCTCTCTCCCCCTCCCCTCGATCTCCCCCTCCCCTATCTCTCCCCTCCTCCCCTCTATCTCCCCCCCCCTCTATCTCCCCCTCCTCTCCCTCCCCTCCTCTCCCCTCCCCCCATCTCCCCTCTCCCCTCCTCTCTCCCCCCCCCCTCTCTCCCCCTCTCCCTCTCTCCCTCCCCTCTCTCCCCTCTCCCCCCTCTCCCCTCCTCTCTCCCCCCCCTCTCCCCCCTCCTCTCCCCCCCCTCTCTCCCCTCCCTCTCTCCCCTCTCCCCCTCTCTCCCCTCCCCTCTCCCCTCCCCTCTCTCTCCCTCCCTCTCTCTCTCCTCTCCCCTCTCT
Organism: Chiridota heheva; assembly: GCA_020152595.1. NCBI lineage: Eukaryota > Metazoa > Echinodermata > Holothuroidea > Apodida > Chiridotidae > Chiridota > Chiridota heheva. The sequence goes on from JAIGNY010000317.1 coordinate 2,245,820, forward strand.
CCCCCTCCTCCCCTCCTCCTCTCTCTCCCCTCCCCTCTCTCCCCTCCCCTCCTCTCCCTCCCCCCTCCCCCCTCTCTCTCCCCTCTCTCCCCTCTCCCCTCTCTCCCCCCCTCCTCCCCTCCCCCTCTCTCCCCCTCTCCTCTCTCCCCCTCCCCTCTCTCTCCCCCCTCTCTCCCCCCCCTCTCTCTCCCCTCCTCTCTCCCCTCCCCCTCTCCTCTCCCCCCCCTCTCTCCCCCCCCTCTCTCCCCTCCCCCTCTCCTCCCCTCTCTCTCCCCCTCCCCCTCTCCCCTCCCCTCTCCCCTCCTCTCCCTCCCCTCCCCTCTCTCCCCCCCCTCTCTCCCCCTCCTCTCTCCCCCTCTCTCCCCTCCCTCTCTCCCCTCCCCCCTCCCCTCCCCTCTCCTCCCCCCCCTCCCTCTCCCCCTCCCCTCTCCCCTCTCTCTCCCCTCCCCCTCTCCCCTCTCTCCCCCCCTCCTCCCCCTCTCCCCCCCCTCTCTCTCCCCTCCCTCTCTCCCCCTCTCCCCCCTCTCCCCCCTCTCCCCCCTCTCTCTCCTCCTCCCCTCTCTCTCCCCTCTCTCTCCCCTCTCCTCCTCCCCCTCTCTCTCTCCCCTCTCTCTCCCCCCTCCCCTCTCTCTCTCCCCTCTCTCTCCCCCCCTCCCCTCTCTCCCCCCCCTCCTCTCCCCTCTCTCCCCCCCTCTCTCCCCTCTCTCTCCCCCCCCTCCCCTCCTCTCCCCTCCCCTCTCTCTCCCCCCTCCTCTCTCCCCCCCTCCCCCTCTCTCTCCTCTCCCCTCTCTCTCCCCTCCCTCTCCCCCTCCCCTCCTCTCCTCTCTCTCTCCCTCTCCCTCCCCTCCCTCCCCTCTCCTCCCTCCTCCCCTCCTCTCTCCCTCTCTCTCCTCCCCTCTCCCTCCCTCCCTCTCCTCCTCTCCCTCCCCCTCCTCTCTCTCCTCTCTCTCTCTCTCCCCCTCTCCTCTCTCTCCCTCCCCTCTTTCTCTCTCTCTCGCCTCCTCCCCTTTTCCCCCTCTCCACCTATCTCTCCCCTCCTCTCCTTCCCCTCCTCTCCTTCCCCTCCTCTCTTCCCCCTCCTCTCTCCCATCCCCTCTGTCCCCTCCTCCCACCTCTTGCCCTCTCTCCCCTTCCATCTCTTCCCCTCTTTTCCATCCCTCTCTCTCCCTTGTCTCTCTCCCCCTCCCATCTCTCCCTTACCCTTTCTCCCCTCCCCTCTCTCCCCTTACCCTTTCTCCCATCCCCTTTCTCCCCTCCCTCCCCTCCCCCCCTCTCTTCCCCTCCCCTCGCCCCTCTCTCCCCTCCCTTTCCCATCCCTCTCTCTCCTCCTCTCTTTCCTCCTCTCTCTTCCCCCTCTCTCTCTCTCTCTTCCCCCCCTCTCTCTCTCCCCTCTCATGTAATTAAATACAAAATTGCACAAATGTTTAATATATAATACCAAAGAACCTTTTTCTGAAAGTGCCCTTTTGACAGTTTGAAATCTAAAAACATAATAAACCCCTGGAATGTCAAAGCTTGCTGAACCGACGGCACCAATCTGAACCTGCGGATTAAAATCTGAACCAACGGATTAAAATATTAGGGGAGGATTGCCCCCTCTGGCTACGCCACTGGCTACACCACTGGCTACGCCACTGGCTACACCACTGGCTACGCCACTGGCTACACCACTGGCTACGCCACTGGCTGCTAATATTTTTTCAAAAAGTGGTGAAGCTTTCTTCACCACTTTATTTATTTTATTGTCTTCTGTCACATACATACAATAAATACAATTGGCTTATCTTTGATATACATACATTAACCTTGGTGGTGTTGTTAGGGTGAGGTAGGGTGGGGAGGGGGACTGTCACATATTCCCCCCAATTAATTTTTTGTACCATCTTAGTACATTTAGCTCTATGGTGTCACTCACAAAAAATGAAAATCATCAAGAACTTTAAAATTTCTAAACTATTTTAAATTTCTGAAAACTTTAAGCAGGCTGAGACCACCTGATCTCAACATCCTCCATTACATCCCTAGTGTCACTATATTCTTCAAAGACATTGTCACTGATTCTCTACTACGAACTATTGCAAAAATCTTTTCTGACTATCTGAAGTGTCAAAGTAAGTTTTTGCTAAAACAATCCATTTAACAAAATCCTTGATGAAATGTACATTACTTATCAAGTTCTTGTTTTCTTAGTTTAAATGCATTTTGCTCGTTAGCATTCTGGTATACATGAGCTAATCAATTTAAAAGATATTGCAATCTTGTACTGTTCCCCCTTCATCCCTTCCTTTGTGTACATCTCCTTTATTCTCCAAGCACCGTTTTTGGCCATTTTCGGCGGTTTCGTAAACAAAAAATTGACCACCATTGACCTTTGATGTCACTCATGCACGTAAATATAAATATTGCATGGATAAATTGTTTACAGAACCAATTAATCTCTGAACCATAAGTGCAGCTGGTATAAAAAATGTGTTTTCATAGGAAGGAGGAAAGTGGGCATATCTGCATGATTTTTAAGCAGATGTACACGATATGTAACCAGATTTTCCCACCAAAAGTGTGTGTGGGAGGGGGAGGAGGGGGGGGGGGCAGGGAGCAAAATCATAAACTCATTCTAGAACACCAAAAATTATAATACAAAAAATAAATATGGAAAATTGGGCTCGAGTGAGGAGGGCCATTTTTTGTGAGAGCAAAGTCCTTTAAACAGTGGAATCAAATGCGTATATAAACATGATGCCAAAATATTAATCTCTTCATAAATTTCCGTAGTAGATTATTTAAAATACATAAAAACAAGTACAATGAATGAAGAAAAATAGTGTATGAATATTTTTCATCCCTTTATTAAGAAATTCCACCTGTTGTAAAAATGGAATAAACCAAATAATGAAGGTAGTACATTACTTAGATTTAATGCACTGGTTATGACAATGCAAATACGTTTTTAGTTTGATCAATCACATTATCATAGCTGCAAATCATTTCGTATCACGATACATTAGTTATCCAAATGCATAAACCTAGTTTGTTACCTATTCTAAGTGGGTACACATCCCCAAAATCATTGAGAGGTGGGGAGGATCAGTATGAGGTAATTACAGTCATGGATCAAATTTATATTTTCATGGAAAATTTAACAAACAAAACGCAATTATGAGTAGAAATTCATTTTGGGAGACCAGAATGTACAAGGGACCCTAAAGTGACTAAAAAGGTCCTGTGTATACACCCAAAAGCAAAAATCTAACTTCATCATAAAATACAGAAATAAAAAGAAAAATACTCTTTAAACAGTCTAAGAATTCATAAAATTTTAGTATTTATATACCATCTTCACAAAAATGCACACTTCCCAATTTGCATTAAAAGCAGAGCTTACTGCATAACGAAGTGGAAAATAGGGTATTTAACCCACTTCATTATTTTTTGACACATTGTAAACTTTTTGGAATGAAAATTGATAAGTTACACTTTAAAATATTGATCTGTGGTATCTTTAAAACGTAAATTAAATTATCATTGATTACAATAAGAAGAGATATGATCTTATTAACCTATTCTCTATAAATTTTCTTTAAATTTTGATAAAATTATGCTCCCTTCTCAACGTCTATGTTAATATTATGTTCAGTGTTTAAACAAACCTTATATACAATTAAATATCCTCCTTATTGAATATTATCCTAACAATTTGACCACTCAATTTTTCTGACAGTATCAATTTGACCACTCAACTATTCTGACAAAGTATCAATTTGACATTACGTGTACCTCCGCTTTTCGTTTAGTATGCACTGCAACCGCCGATTTTGGCCAAATCGACGATTGCACATCACACGTCTCCTATCTGATGCACGTTGGGCATATTATTAATGCCCCTATAATAGCATACTGGAAGGAAAGAGCTTGCACACTTAATGGACCACTCAACTATTCTGAGAAAGTATTAATCTGACCACTCAACTATTCTGAGAAAGTATTAATCTGACCACTCAACTATTCTGACAAAGTATTAATTTGACCACTCAACTATTCTGACAAAGTATCAATTTGACCACTCAACTATTCTAACAAAGTATCAATTTGACCATTCAACTATTCTGACAAAGTATCAATTTGACCACTCAATTACTCTGACAAAGTATCAATTTGACCACTCAACTATTCTGACAAAGTATCAATTTGACCACTCAACAATTCTGACAAAGTTTTAATTTGACCACTCAACTATTCTGACTAAGTATATTAAAGGTGAGATGAAATAGTAGAATAAGAACCGCAATACTCCAAAATAAAACAGGTTGCAATGGCCCTGAAAGTCGTAAGGTAATCTTCAGTTTTATGAAGATGAACTAATAAAGAAATCTACAATTGCACACAAAATATGCTTATATCACTACATTGCACATCTATTTAATATATAAGTACAGAATGTTTGTTTGTTTGATGAGGGCTTAACGGCACCACAACAACGAAGGTCAAATTGTACCTGAGAGGTTAGATCATTCTAGGTAGTAAGGAAAGGAAACGGGGAGAATGAGAGAAATACAAGAACAAAAAGTCAGAAAGCTGGGATCGAGAGAGGAGGTGCATGGGTGAAAAAAACAAAGTACAGAATAAGACTATTTGAGCACATTTTAAACAAAGATGGACAACTGCATTGACACGTAAAATATGAAAGTATAAAAAGATGCACTACTCAGGATTTCATAATCTTCCCCTTTTTTTGTTTACAACCACCAAAATATGCAAATTTTATCAATAATTTACATATAAATAAATAAAATCTTTCTTAAAATATTTACACATACATATTGATATTTGAGGGGTGGGATTTGCCTCCTGAAGGGGTAGGGATCATAAAATCATCTTTGCCCCATAATCCCCACCTAAACTGAAAAATTAATCAATGACAGCTGTCAGTTATACTTAAAACCTTAACTAAAGACAGATCAAAATATGATAACAACAACAACTTACATCATGGGAGACCTTAGAACCATCAATTTTGAATTTAGCTTTTTTTAATTGGAAGAAATAAAATATTCCTAACAAGAAATCAAACAGCTCATCAATTAAGACGGTGCAAAGAAAAAGATATGAGGACACATGTCCCTTTCGATGTGTCCTTCGCTTTGTATTAAGAATGAACACAGACTCAGAGCCAGCATGAAGTATTGGCATGGCTGCCGAGAGAACTGTGGGGCCTCAGGACAAACTAACATTTGGGACCAAACTAACATCTCATGGACCATCCACAATTTGCTACAAACAAATCTTTCAATTATTAGGCTCGTTAGTGGACCATTTTGACTGGGGGTGTAAAATATCAGATTTACTGACGGCCCCAAATTAACATGTATCCCATTTAAAAAGAAAAAAAATGCCTCCCTGAGGGGATTTTACCTTTCTGGCTGCTTGCCTTATACCCGTTTGGGGGGCAAACTTGAGAAATCATTAACATGATTTGCCTGTTTCTTAGCCTTAGGACTGTAGGAGCCATTTTGGTTTTAAGAATGCCAGCACACACGTTTATGCGTGCAATAAGCATTATTTATATACACGATTTAAATGCAAGAAAAAACGAAATTTAACTGTGTACCATATATTGCATACAGATTGAGTAAAAAGTTCAAGTAATAATCAAAATCGGTTTATCAATTGCCAACTTGGCTTCAAATTGTCTTGTTTTATATTCTTTACCTTAAGTTTGACCGAACAGATACCAGATTCCTCCACGTCACACCCCCCTCCCCCAGCATCAAAAAATACAAAAGAACAAAGATCACAGATGAGCACGATTCTAATCTCTGCTAAAAGATTCTTTTAAGAATTCTATCATCTATCAAGTCATATGGAAATACGAAAAATTGTACTAATTTGATACTAATACAAAATAACATATAAAAAATAAAATCATTATTGAACAGGACACATTTCGTCACTGTTTTGACATAGTGGCAAATGTCCCAAGTAAATTTTCATTTTGACAGTGATGAATGTGCAATTAACAAAATTTAATTGCAAATTACTCTAACTAACAAGTATCTTTTTTTGTGTTTGTAACATTTCTTTATTTACACTTTTAATAATTTACTCACATACGTAAAATGAGGGAAATGATGATATAAATTGTAATAATCATGCATTTAAACACATTCGCCACTATGTCAAAATTGACAAATATATGTTGCAGTCTACTCTACATTCGTCACTATGTCGAAACAAGGATGATTTGACTAGAAAAAAGTAGTTTAATTCCACTGCTAATTTCTCTTCTATAAAACAAAATGAAGACAAACTTGTTTCATAAATAAAATCAATAGAATAATGGCTTAATAGGATCCATAGAATAACAGTTGAATCTTTTGTATAATTTCTGAAATGATTGATGGAGCTTAACCTTCGATCATGAGACAATCTAGTAGCTATCTGCATGACTTGTCTTTCTCCTTAAAAATTTGTTCCAGCAAATCATAAACACAAAATTTGAGACCACTTTATCTTAATTAAAATAACCACACAGTGAACTTCATCCAGCTAATATGATACTCAGCACCAACTCCCACAACAAAATAATAAAGAAAAAGAAAAATCTTGAGTTATTTTCAGGACGGGTCTGACTGTTTGGAACTCTAAGGAGCATAACAACTAATGTGAACTTCCAGGTCAAAGAAATAAAGCTTGAGTTTGTAGTATTCTAATTGAATAAATTATAATATATTTATATCTACAAAATGAGCCAAAAAGTCATATACTTAAATGTAAAACTCAATGAGGAATAGTAATTATAGCATCACCCTCATTTTACTATACACATTCACAAATCTGAATGGTATCAGATGTTATGTCATCTTTTTACATAGTCAAAAAACAATTTTGCAATGCATGAAAATCTCACATCAGGTTTCACTTACAAATGAGTCAATGACACATATTTTTCACTTAGATCCAAACATAAGATTATTCTTCATAGTTTCACAATTATCAAATAAATTTACAATTTCATACAATTATAAAATTATTAATCTGATAAAATTTAGTCTAAATATATATTTTTTTGATATATCTATTGTCTGCACAACCCGTTATATAGCAATGTTCTAATACGGGTAAATATGCAGTTTTGAAACATGATCAAATACACTTTGGAAATTGATATGGAATGTTTTGATCAAGACAAACCTAATGTACAATTTTATTTCACTATAGGATGTATCTCCATCCATGTGACGTAGATTGTCAACTTATGATATAGAAATGACATATAAGTCTAATTTAATTCATATTTCATAAACACAAGTGTTAAAAATAATTCCTCTATAATTATTTCAAATCATTTTCAATTATTTTCATGAATCAGTACAAAAACAACTTCTATTTTGGACCAAAGCTCCTTTATAGGAAGGATTGATTGTAATTTTCAATGATTTTTTGTTAACATTAAGTGGTACCAAATGAACCCAGACAGTGGTGGAGCCAGCCATTACATATAGGGGGGACATAAGCATATTCGTTTTCCCCAACAAAATTATAGGGAAAAAATGTCCCCCCCACCGGGATTGCTGCCTATGATGATATGGCATCTAAATGTGTCTAAAATGAGTGTAGATGCCGCAGAAGTTCATTTAGAGAAGAGGTTCTAGCTTTTACAGATGCCTAAATGATCTCATCTGAAGATTTCAACCTCCGCCTCAATCCCTGCATTTTTTATATAAAATCTCTCAATATGAAAATGATACCAGCGTATGCAAATCAAAGCAGATAAAGGGTTAAAAACAGAACTTCAGATGATGTACATTAGTGACACTTCAGATAGTTTTATTTCAACACTATGATGGATGAAACACTTATTAAGTGTTGGAAATATGGTCATCATGGTACCTACTTTACTTCATTTCTAAAAACTTTCATGTAACTTAATTTCCCTTGTATACATTTTGTGTATCTATCTAATAGGAAAAACTGAAAATGCTAGTGATAGCATTGTTATTTTTAAACAGGCTGACATTTTGAAAAATTAGAGCTCACATGAAGCCTTTTGGGATATTTTCTTATGGAAAAATATTCTGTAGACAAGATTGTTTTGCCTGAATAAAAGTTTTGTTTTTGGTGACGGGGAAAGGATTGGGGAAGGGGAGAAGTAATTTTGTGTTCCATGCATGATTATATTGATGTGAGGATTCTCCAATTGTAATGTAAAATGTTTGTTGTCATTCAAACTACCCTTTCTCCTCCCCATGGAACAGGGCCCCCGACACAGGTTTGAGATTTATGTTTGGGAGGGGGTAGGGGGGGGGGAAGACCAGAGGTATAGGAAGTGAGCAGAAAACTTCCCCCGTAAGAGGATTTAATTTTCCAGGGGGCCATGTGGAAAATCAGCCCATTTCTCAAAAAGTGTGCACAGCTGTATATAGCTCTGTATCTATGATCATATCCACTTTCATCAAGGGCACTCACTACTTAGGGGTAAAAAATGTGGATAGGCCTAACCTTCACAGGTCTCAAGTAAATTTTTTAATTTGGGTCTTTACGCAATAACCATGCAATATGCACTTATGGAGCCTTAGTTTCCCAAGGGCCTCAGAAACCCGAGTTGCAGAAGCGGCTGTTATAATTACGAGAACAATTTCACTATTGATGTTCCTGCTTTAGGCCCATCCTCATCACATTGCTACCTGTCGCTGTTACACATTGACTTGATGGCTGATATGACTTGAGGATGCCGGACAACTTGAAACAATAACCTAAATGAAGAAGAACAAATAATGTTAAATTTGGAAAAATAAAAAGTGATAATTCTCAAAAATGATAATCAACAGACAAGAAATACATATCTTTATGGTCAACCTAATATAAAGGGACCGCAGAGCATTTTTTGAAGTGCGGGAGGGGGAGGGGGCGGAAAAATGTATAATTAATATACCATGTACACTATTCCCAACCACATTGGTACACAGTGTTAGGCAGGGGTATAGGAAGGATCTCCTCTCAGGGGTAGGCGTAGGCAGGAACCCCAATAATGTCCCGGTCACAAGTAGGAAAAATGCACTGGTAAATAAAGTTCCATTACTGACGTTGCTGAAAATCGGAAATCTCATTCAATTCTTTAAAAAAAATCGAGAAATTTTCTTACATTTTCTGGAACTTTTGTTCATTTTCAGGCAATTTTCCTAAATTTTAAGTAAGTTTTAGTCAATCTTCGGGAAATTTTTTGGAGAAATTTGATCAAATTTTCAAGAATGTTTCTTGATTTTTATTTTTCAGGAAAATTTGTTCATTGTTGGGACCCTCTCCTTAAAATTTACTGGAAATTTCTTAAAATGTTTGAACAATTTTCTTTGATTTTAAAGGAAATTTTATTGTCAATTTTCAGGAAATTTGTTGACAAATTTGACAAAAATTCTATAAATTTTACCAAATTTGCCTTCAATTTGACCAATTGTTTCAATTTTATGTTAATAATTCGCCCCACCAGGAAAACCAGGTGATGAAATCCTCTCAGGCCATATTATTTTTTATTTTTTCACAGCAGAAAAGTGAGGGGTTAAAGCCCCAACTCCTCATCTCCACAGTCCTTGATATAGTAAAAAAATGATTTATGGTCACTTGTTGCATGACAGCTACTATGATCAATATGTTATGTATGCTATGTACAGTGGCATTGAAAAGTATTACAAATTCTTTGCTTCACTTTGGCTTTATACCCCAGAACATCAATATCGCAGAACATCAATATCGCTGAAAATCTCCTTTCCATCAATCTCAATACAATCAAAAGCTAAAATTCCTGCACAAAACTTTCAATAACCAAATATTTATTCATACAGTTTTTCATAAATTCCTACCCTTAAATGCCTCCAACATTATTAACCTCTGCTAAACATATTTGTCCCTATATCAAAATTTCACTTCATGTTCATGTTCCCCACCCTATACCTATCACTCTGGGATCAGCCCCTACGACAGACAGGCTCCAAAGATTAGGGCCACCAGTTTATCACTATACCTCTTGCTTTAGAAGACTACTCTTAGCCAGGTGAAAATTCACATCTATCATGAAAATAATTATCAATCATTGAAGTGTTCAAAATATTGGGGCTCTAATTGTTGAAAAATTATCAAACTGCCTAACTCGAATGAATTAATTCATGCACAAATTTTAAACAAACTTTCACCTAAATTATCAAGGGGGGCGGGTCAGCCCCCTAAATCAGCTGCAAAGATCAAAGTTCAGACTTACTTGAGTCCATACAACAATAGAAGAACAGCCACACAGATTCCTACTATGTCATCTAAGAACCACAGGGTTGGGTTGTACTTGATGCTGGCTGCCGTCACAACCCAGGAAAGACAAGTTATTGCCCCTGCTAGAGAGCTAAAGCCTGCAAGAAGGACGGAAAGAATACTGTTAGAGATTTATATTCCTATAAATCCTTTGAATGAGCAAGATCTAACACAGGGGAATAGGAGGGGGAGGGAGATGTTTGCCCCTGAAGCTCCCTGGTTGCATGCTTATAGCTTCGAATTTGGGACCACTGGTAAAAAGTCGAACTGTACAAAAATGAAAGAAAATTACTCTTGTGTAAAATCAATCTCGCTGTAAGATCGGAAGAAAATCGTTGTGAAATTGTGTAATCCCCCTGCCACCACCCCAAGGCTTTTACTTCTAGGCCAGAAGGATATTTGTACATCCATATTCATTTACCAAAAGACATTGACCCTACAAAAAATCACACAGGAAATGAAAGTTGTTTATACAACAATTTTCTTATTTTCAACCAAAACTTGTTTCAGTGGTGGTAACCTTGAAGGTTTAATACGACCTTGAGAAATTGCTGCGACTTTGAAGATTCAAGGAAATTTTGAAGGCTTGTCCAATACGACCTTAAGGTTTTTAATGGGCTACTGCCATAAATTGAATCCATGTATCACCAGCACATACCAGCACGACGGGACCAGCACACTCGGTGCCATCTGGCTTTTTTGTTGATATACAATTTCAACTTCCTGGTCTGATCATTGTCACATGGTCATTAGTTGCAAAAAAAAGTACATCATAAGACATCCTGTATGTTATTAAAGGCCAATTGTTGTCTCTAACATACGAGATAAATCAAATTTAATTCCAGGCTACTGCCATAAATTGAATCCATGTATCACCAGCATATACCAGCACCACGGGACCAGCACACTTGGTGCCATCTGGCATCTTTGTTGATATAGAATTTCAACTTCCTGGTCTGATCATTGTCACATGATCATTGGTTGCAAAAAAAAAAAAAAGAGTACATCATAAGACATCCTGTATGTGATTAAAGGCCAATTATTGTCTCTAACATACGAGGTAAATCAAATTTAATTCCGGTGTTTTGATTGGTCAAAACACAATAGTAAAGTGTGCCCTTACAAAAATAGGCCAATCAGTATCGTTTTGGAATAAATTGTACATCGCCAAATTTTAATCACGATAGATGACCTTTCATAAACGTTTAAAGTCAAGGTCAAATATTAAGCCTGGCCTTATAAAATGCATGATGTCACAACTTGCAAGTCAGGGGTTTAAGGATGGTCACTTCTCAGGGGGACAATATTATATTAAATCTTATATTTCACAGTTACATGCAGAATAATTGCACAGGTAAATTATGTTTCATCACGTTGCCGCTCATCTGTAAATCTCCTTTTAACGGAGTCGCCTTCTGAGGTTTACTCTCTACCAAGTAACTTTCATCCATGTATTCCTCATTTTCCCAATTTTGCAAACTGGAAGGTTCACTATATTAATAAGAATGCAGTCGATATGACTAGTAAAACATGCCAACATCTCTGTTTATGGCTTTGACAATGTATTTAGGGGGTGTGGGGGCTACTACATTTTTTGGAGGGTGGAGAGAGAGAGGGGGCTAGGTCCCTAACAGACCCCTGAGACATGCCACTTCACCTGATAGGCAATCGTCAACATTGTTGGCCCCCCAAGCTGGGATGAAATTGTTCAAGACATCCTTCAATACATTTGGCATCCTTGGCTGCCTTTTGGTATCCTTGGTTGCCTTTTGGCATCCTTGGTTGGCATTTGGCATCCTTGCTTGTATTTGGCATCTTTGGTTGACATTTGGCATCCTTGGTTGCATTTGGCATTTTTGGTTGCATTTGGCATCCTTGGCTGCCATTTGGCGTCCTTGGTTGCCATTTGGCGTCCTTGGTTGCCATTTGGCGTCCTTGGTTGCCATTTGGCGTCCTTGGTTGCAATTGGCATCATTGGTTATACTTGGCATCCTTGGTTGCACTTGGCATCCTTGGTTGACATTTAGCATCCTTGGCTGCCAATTTAGCATCAATGGCTGCCATTTGGCATCCTTGGCTGCCATTTGGCATTCTTGGTTGTCATGGCATTCTTGGTTGACATTTGGCATCCTTTATGCATATAACATCTGCCATTTGGCATCCTTGGTTGACATTTAGCATCCTTGGCTGCCTTTTCGTATTCTTGTTTGCTATTTGGCATCCTTGGTTGACATTTTGTATCCTTGGTTGACATTTGGCATCCTTGGCTGCCATTTAACATCCTTATACTTGTTATTTGACATCCTTGGTTGCATTTGTCATACTTGGTTGACAATCGACTGCCATTTGGCATCCTTGGTTGACATTTGGCATACTTGGTTGACATCTGGCATCCTTGGCTGCCATTTGAAATCCTTGGTTGACATTTGACATACTTCGTTGACATCTGACGTCCTTGGCTGCCATTTAGCATCTTTAATTGACATCTGGCACCCTTGGCTGCCATTTGGAACCCTTGGTTGACTTTTGACATACTTGGTTAACATCTGACATCCTTGGCTGCCATTTGGCATCTTTAATTGACATTTAGCATCCTTGGCTGCCTTTTGGTATCCTTGTTTGCTATTTGGCATTCTTGGTTGACATTTGGCATCCTTGGTTGACATTTGGCATTCTTGGTTGACATTTGGCATTCTTCATTTGGCATCCTTGGTTGACATTTGGCATCCTTGGTTGACATTTAGCATCCTTTGCTGCCAATTGGCATCCTTGGTTGACATTTGGCATCCTTGGTTGACATCTGGCATCCTTGGCTACCATTTGGCATCCTTGGTTGACATTTAGCATCCTTTGCTGCCAATTGGCATCCTTGGTTGACATTTGGCTTCCTTGGCTACCATTTGGCATCCTTGGTTGCCATTTGGCATCCTTGGTTGACATTTGGCTTCCTTGGTTGCCATTTGGCATCCTTGGTTGCCATTTGGCATCCTTGGTTGCCATTTGGCATCCTTGGTTGACATTTAGCATCCTTTGCTGCCAATTGGCATCCTTGGTTGACATTTGGCATCCTTGGTTGACATCTGGCATCCTTGGCTACCATTTGGCATCCTTGGTTGCCATTTGGCATCCTTGGTTGACATTTAGCATCCTTTGCTGCCAATTGGCATCCTTGGTTGACATTTGGCATCCTTGGTTGACATCTGACATCCTTGGCTACCATTTGGCATCTTTGGTTGACATTTGGCATCCTTGGTTGCATTTGGCATCCTTGGTTGCATTTGGCATCCTTGTTGCTACCATTTGGCATCCTTGGTTGCATTTGGCATCCTTGGTTGCATTTGGCATCCTTGGCTACCATTTGGCATCCTTGGTTGCATTTGGCATCCTTGGTTGCATTTGGCATCCTTGGCTACCATTTGGCATCTTTGGTTGACATTTGGCATCCTTGGTTGCATTTGGCTTCCTTGGTTGTCATTTGGCATCCTTGGCTCCCATTTGGCATTCTTGTTTGAAATTTGGCATCCTTGGTTGCATTTGGCATCCTTGGTTGACATTTAGCATCCTTAGCTGCCACTTGGCATCCTTGGTTGCCATTTTGCATCTTTGGTTGACATTTTGTATCCTTGGTTAACATTTGGCATCCTTGGCTGCCATTTGGTATCCTTGGTTGCCATGTGGCATCCTTGGTTGCCATGTGGCATCCTTGGTTGCCATTTAGCATCCTTGGTTGACGTTTGGCATCCTTGGTTGCCATTTGGCATCCTTGGTTGACATTTAGCATCCTTGGCTGCCATTTGACATCCTTAGTTGTCATTTGACATCCTTGGTTGACATTATTGACTGCCATTTGGCATCCTTGGTTGACATTTAGCATCCTGGCTGCCATTTGGCATCCTTGGTTGACATTTGGCAAATACATAGAATGTATGTCTTATTTTGAACAGAGAGGTGCTAATAGCACCCTGTTTTAATCAACTTTAGTCATTTGGCATCCAAGAACTGTTATTTGGCAACCACCAGCATCTGGCAACCCTGAACCAAAGAAATGCATGGAAAAAACAAATATTTTTTTTTCTCACCTATTTGTATCAAAGGAGTGAGTCCTATAATACATATCATATAATGTGCATCTTGTATTCAAATATATTTATGAAATGCACTCACCATCGGATCTTATACTCATGCTTTGCAGCTGGTTTGCAATGTAAAATTTAGCTGCAGCCAGACTGGCACATATAACACACGAAACAGATGCAATTAAAATCACCCATAAATTCTATAATGCAGAAACAAAAAAAAGTTCAGCTATTTCATGAGGATTTCTAAAACTTTCAATATCCACATAAAATCATAATGATTCCTGAATCAAGCTGCAGATCTACAATCCACGACAAAAGTAAGTTAAACAAACTATGCGGCTTTAATCAATATATGCTTTTTTGCAGCTGGAGTTGTGAGTGGTATGTGCTTGTAAATTTGTGTGAATGAATTGAAAATCCTTTTGTTTCATTAGAATTTTGTCGGGTATTGTAGGCTCAAATCAGTGGGGAAACCAGCATACAAGGAGGCACCATTTGATCTCTAATAGTGTGCTTTACACGTAAAGCTATCACTATGTGGCACCAGATCAGGGGCATAGCCAGAGGAGCAGGGGGAATGCACCCACCCCCATTCAGAAGCCCTGCCCTCCCCCCTCATTGCCCCTAAATGAAATAGCAGAATATAGTGTAATTGTTCAAACATCATTAATCTCTCCCCTACAAAATGTAACCCTACCTCACTCTGCCCCCCCCAACAAACAAAAAGCCAGTGCATGCCACTGCACTGGATATAATTGCTAGTGTGGGGGTAAAATTGACAAATCGTCCATCTTTTTATTTGTAATTTTGTTTGTATATATATTTCTTTCATATTTTACCAATGGGGGATGGGAGGGCACGTGCCTGTGTGCCCCCCTTAAATCCGCCACTGGCTCTAACATGTTATAGTATGGCAACTCCATGGTATGATACTCACTAATCATTAATATGAAATGCTGGAATGGGTATATGTAAAATAATTGTCTTTTAAAACTGACATAAAATACTAGGGGTGGCAGAGTATTTGAAATAATCCTTGCATAATGGCATACTTTCTTCCAGTTCCAAGTATAAGGGGGCTACTGGAAGTATAGACCCTCCAAAAAGTGTCATTTTCCCTTTCCGTTTTTTTTTTTTTAACCAAGAAATATATTTAAATGAAACATCAAATAAATTATAGAAAAAAAGAGAGGTTTGAAAAGCATATATTTATACCAAAATTTAACATAACATATACTAACTGATCATTATATTAGTTGTACAGGAGACGATAATGCCATTCCACTTTAAGGGCATCACAGTTTGCAGGAAGTTTTCATTTGCTTGAAGCAGACAAATGCTCATGAACAGTGGCAGCAGAACAAGGTTAGGGCAGGGGAGGGGGGGGGGAAGGGGGACCTCAGCACTCTCAACGAAAAGAGTGTGAGTGTTACAAATCATGTTAGCCCCAACCAATTTCTTGCATCTGGATTCTACCAAGGGCCGTTAGGCGGGCCCCTGAAACCCACGTCCTTTAAGCTTCGCGCTTAGTGCTACAGGGTTTAGCTTCAACAAAAATGATTGCCCATCTTAGTTTGATTTGTTCTGCTAGCTGTCACTGCTCTTAAACATGTAGACAAATGCAATTTGTTCTAGTCGTTTATCTACATTTCACCTTCATGCTTTTTTCCATTTGGGAGATACGTAGTATCAAAAAATTCTTTAAACTAAAATTTGAAAACCGTAAAATTGAACGAAATTTCCTGAGAATTGAAGGACACTTTTACACTCAAAATGAAAGATTTCCCAAAAATTGAAGATTTCCCCAAAGTTGAAGGAGATTTCCCCAAAATTGAAGGAGATTTCCCAAAAAATGAAAGAGACTTTCTGATTAGCAATAAATTTTGATGTAAACTTTCCTCATGCAACCTTAAAATTGTTGCTCTGTACTGAAAAGAAATTAATCTTAATTTGTAACTAAATATACCAACTATTTGAATGATCAATTCAGGACTGACCATGTGGCTAAATATGGTAGTACCTGCAGGAATATGCATCAGGGATCAGTCTACGCATGTCAGCTTAAGCCTTTTCAAAGTAAAAGTTTCATCTTAAAACAACGATGGCATCAGAAAAGGTCTCGATTCCTCATAAGGAGTCATTGACTTACCTTAGATTTCTAAGTTGAGACTCAAAATGAGACACTTGGGATCAAATCCTAAAGCTTTTTGTTATTTTGTGTTTTTTTGTCATTGCAGGAAATTTACAATAAGATCCACTGAAAGCCAGATGACCCATGTGCCAGCTAGGTTAGGCGAGCATTTTGCAGGCCACTTCGTAGTTGCCTGCAAAAATATGGGCAGAACAGGAAGAGGGGGGGGGGTTTCAATCTGGCAGCTGTGTTACATATAGGGCAATTGTCATATAGCAACAACACAAACCAGATCAACTTGATTTTGCCCAAACAAAATTATACACAGGAAGAATCCCCATCCCCCACAGAGCTGCCCCCATTACCAAACTTTTGATTTCCTTTTCAGCTCAATGTTAGCCACGCCGTTGGCTCATAATTGAGCTCACTATAACTTCAAGTAAGCTCTTTTTTTTCTGCAAGCCCATGGTTCCAATTGCAATCTTGTCCAAGTTTGCTGTTACACTCTCCATAATCTTGTACAAACTCACCAAGCTGATAGGAACTTGTCATTAGCTGATATGAGCTCACCATTAGCTGATATGAGCTCGCCATTACTTGCAGGCAGCTCCTACCAGCTTGCCAGCAGCTCCTACCAGCTTGCCAGCAGCTCCTACCAGCTTGCCAGCAGCTCCTACCAGCTCGTACCAGCAGCTCCTACCAGCTCGTACCAGCAGCTCCTACCAGCTCGTACCAGCAGCTCCTACCAGCTCGTACCAGCAGCTCCTACCAGCTCGTACCAGCAGCTCCTACCAGCTCGTACCAGCAGCTCCTACCAGCTCGCCAGCAGCTCCTACCAGCTCGTACCAGCAGCTCCTACCAGCTCGTACCCAGCTCCTACCAGCCGTACCAGCAGCTCCTACCAGCTCGCCAGCAGCTCCTACCAGCTCGCCAGTAGCACCAGCTCGCCAGCAGCTCGCCAGTCGCCAGCAGCTCGCACCAGCTCGCCAGCAGCTCGTACCAGCTCGCCAGCAGCTCGTACCAGCTCGCCAGCAGCTCGTACCAGCTCGCCAGCAGCTCCTACCACCTCGCCAGCAGCTCCTACCAGCTCGCCAGCAGCTCCTACAAGCTCGCCAGCAGCTCCTACAAGCTCGTACCAGCTTGCCAGCAGCTCGCCAGTAGCTAGAACCAGCTCGCCAGTAGCTCGTACCAGCTCGCCAGTAGCTCGTACCAGCTCGCCAGTAGCTCGTACCAGCTCGCCAGTAGCTCGTACCAGCTCGCCAGTAGCTCGTACCAGCTCGCCAGTAGCTCGTACCAGCTCGCCAGTAGCTCGTACCAGCTCGCCAGTAGCTCATACAAGCTGGCATGCTTGCCATTAGCTCATACCAGCCTGCCAATAGCTCATATCAGCTTGCCATTAGCTCATTCAGTTTGCCATTAGCTTATACAAGCTTTCCATTAGCTCAAACGAGCTTGCCAGTAGCTCATATGAGCTCGTCAGTAGCTTATACCAGATTGCCAGTAGCGCATATGAGCTTTCCATTAGCCCATAAGAGCTTTCTTATACCAGCTTGCCAATTAGCTCATACCAGCTTTCCATTAGCTCATATCAGCTTTCCATTAGCTCATACTAGCTTGCCAGTAGCTCATACCAGCTTGCCAGAAGCTCATACGAGCTTGCCGGTAGCTCATATGAGAGCTTGCCGGTAGCTCATATGAGAGCTTGCCAGTAGCTCATATAAGCTCAGGATTAGCTTATATCTCTTTGAAGTGAGCATTGTTATAGCTTCAATCAAGCTTGTTGTTGTTCTGCAAGCTCATAAAGGCTCTAATTGCAAGATCTTTTCAAATGATTGATTTCATAAAGTTTACCATGCAAGCTTCCGACAATCTTGTGGTGATCAGTTAACAACGAGCTTACCATTTCTGTAGGGGACTGCAATCCCTTACATAAAAATCTAGCTTTCAGCATGCTTGCGACAAGCACAGTTTTAGCTTTAGCAAAAAATCATTTGTCAACTTGCGCAAGCTTGCAGAAAGTTTTTGCTAGCTTGTGCAAGCTACATGTTGCAAGCTTCTATTTGTTCCAAATGCTAGATTGCAGCAAGCTAGTACTTGCTTGCCGCAAGCTAAAAATTGTCAGCTTATCGCAAGCTTGCTGCAAGCTTGTTTTTCTGTAGGGTATAACTTTACTTGAAAGTTGCTGTTGTTACACACAAATATAGCATTTTTAAACTAACGCAGGGCAGCTTTCATGCAAAGTGATCATTTATTTAAAACCAAATCATATTTTTTTCAAATTGAAAAATCATATAATCTACCAATCAGAAAAAGGTAGCAATTGGTGGTTGCAGCTTCTTTGTTTTTTTTGTAAGATTCTAAATACTATTCGCTAAAAATCTAAAAGATAAGAATTCACACTATCATACTCAAATAAAAAAAAACACAAATTCTTGTTTTGTGCATTATATTTCTGCTTTTGCATAAATGTCAATATCCAACTTACTTCTCTCTTTGTTATCTGCGGGATCAAAAGAAGGGTTTTTCATGTAAAGTCAGAAATCTACAGTAAAATATTATGTTTCAGATTCCTTCGGTGGATAATTTTGGTAATTTAATTATTCTAATGTTAACTTGTAATCCTAACTTGTATGTTTGTGTTATTCAACCACATAATAAGAGAAGCAGGTAGCTCAGTCAACTGAGCATATGACTGAGATGCTGGAGGTTCCAAGATTCGATTTCAACGAAGATTCAATCAGTGATTTTTCCTCAGATATGCAGAACAATACACTGACATCAAGCACAGAGGTTTGTCTTAATTCTGCTTTTCACCTTCTCCCCCACCCGTCGCCTTCCCACCCGAACTTTAGGAAAAGTGAGCAATGGTTGGGTGGCATTCACCATCCTTCAGGAGAGGGTAAAGCTGTCAGTTCCCAGAGATTCACCCCCTGCCTGGTCCTTTGAACACTTATTAAATGATGATCATCCAATTCCAATCCTGGCAAATTCCTTGGGTCCACACTGAATGTGATTTCAAATGTGATTTACGTTTGCTTTCCCTGTCATGATGGTGCAGTGGCTCAGTGCTTAAGGAGTCATGCTCATTTTGTTACCCACAGTATGAAATAAGTCAATTTTGATACCTGCAGTATGAAGTATTTAATTCAAAGAAAATATTGTTAAAATGGACCAGAAGTACGAAATTAACAGAGTAAACAGCTTTTTTTGGGACCTGCACTATGAAAATGATGAAAAAAGACACCTGCACTACGAAAATGATGCAAAAATGGCACCTGCTCAGGTGGCACATATATATGCCTCACATATGGAAGTACCCCTGGGTATATACCCCAGCAACTACTAAATAGCAGGGGTAAACATCAGAGCTTGATACTGAGGAAAATTTAATTCTGACTGGTCTTAGTCACTTTTAGACACAAAATTTGGGCCATATTTGTGATGACTGTTTTTTTCTTTCTATACCTTTTCATTTTCATTTTCAAACTTTTATGGCTCTTTTTTAATTTCAGCAAATTTCATGTTGGCTTAAAATCTTGATCTTCAACTTATATAATCGGAAAGTGAAGTAAGCATGTAACCTGTGGGAAGGTGAAACCCTCTCAGGAGGGAGTTTCTCTCAGGGGTTGTTTGTCCCCCTCTTGAACTTTTTTTTCCTCACCACTTGACAATAGTGAAAATTGGAACATAATTAGTAGGTAATGACCTATTTTTTTTTTGTTCTTCTGAATTTTCCCCCCAGGCTCTGTGATCCATTCGGCGGCGGCATGGTCCACATAAAGACATTCTGTTGCCCAGGTCATGCATACAATTTACAGTTGATCAATCATGTGTGGTACACAGATAACCTTTGGTCCATAGATATGCCCTACTTGTTTTTGGTGGTGATGTCAGGCAAATTAATTAGTAGAATGGGTTTAATGTAAATATCTTGAAATGCTCATATTTTTACAACCGCATGTTTGCTGTGTTTCATATTTGGTGCAGTTATGTTGTTAGCTAGTGTGTACATGTTCATGGTACAAAAATGTTGAATTTCATTAATATGCATAGTGGGCGGGGCTTAACATGATTTTGTTGAAAATAGCTTGTAAGCACGATATCTCAAGAATGGTCCTCTCAATTCATATCATATATCACAGATAGCCCATGATCTGTAAATGTGCCCTATTGTTTTTGGTGGTGATGTCATGCATATGAGTGGGTGGGGCTTAATGTAAAGAGCTTGAAATGCTCATATTTTAATAATCACTTGTCTGATTTACTTAATATGTAGTTTATTTCTGTTGTTAGCTTGTGTGTATGTGTTCATTGTATAAAACTTAAATTTCATTAATATGCAGTAGGCAGGGCTCAATATTTTTTTTTGCTAAAAAGACCTTGTAAACATGGTATATCTCAAAAAGGACAAATTGTATTCACGTCATGTGCTGTACATCTCTCTCTCTAGGTGCTGAGTCTGGAACAGACATTGGCGATCATGGCCCTCCAGTCACTTCTTTTTAAAGCTAAATGCATCACGCTATTACTCTTATTCTGTGTTTGGAGCGTCATGATTACACTTGGGAAAATACAGCAGTGGTTTCCCCTTGCCTTCTGCCGGTTTGCATACAGTTTACTCTGATAGCCTTTGATGAACCAACATCTTCCTACAAGGCAGCAGGTATTCGTGGATGGCCGTTGACTCATAAGGAGTTTATCGGTCCTGCTGGGTATCCACTACCCTCCTCATCCAGCAAGCTGAATGGGGGAGCCGATTTAGTCGCCAACCACTCGACCCATAGACAGGTAGTACTGGTTACATGGTCACCAGTAGCAGTTTAGGACTGACCTGACCTGAGTGCTGTACATAGATAACCCATAGTCTGTAGATGTGCCCTATTGTTTTCGGTGGTGATGTCATGTATATTACTGAGTAGGCGGGGCTTAATGTAAAAATCTTTAAATGTTCAATCACATGTCTGTTTTGTTTCACATTTTGTAGAATTATGATGTTAGCTAGTTTGTACGTGTTCATTATATATAAAAAACATTGGATTTTATCAATATGTATTAAAGTGGGTGGGGCTTAATATGATTTTGCTGAAAAGAGCTTGTAAACACGATATCTCAAGAATGATTCATTTCATGTCAAAAATTTCATGATATGCAATGACATAACAGTTAATACAAATTCAATCAGCATGAAAAAAATAATCTTTAGGTTCTGGTTCATCGGTTCCTTTTTGAAATGGTGAAATTAATCAATATTTAGATATATTTTCATACATGCCTACCTAGCTCTCATGTTACAAGCTGCCCTCACATCTCCAAACTGAAACAAAACTCCACTGAATTATATACGCACAAAATATATACAGAGTGAAGTAGATGGTTTCATATTAAAGTATACAATTCACGCCAGCTTACGGACATTAAACAAAAAGGTCCATTATTGACCCAAAGCGAGTACATTACGATCTTATGGCCGCATTACAAATGTGTCCTAAACACCTGATCATTAAAGAAAACTGGTCGGGTGATCATATTACATACCCCCCCTCCCCTCACCTCCTGCTTCCGATTTGCTTTACTTGCTTACTCGCCCATTAAATTATATGATACAGTTTCCAAGTTCAGCCAGCTTGTGGTAATTACGGGCTTGTGGTAATTACCGGCTTGTGGTAATTACCAGCTGCTTGAGGTAATTACCAGCTGCTTGTGGTCATTACCAGCTGCTTGTGGTCATTTCCGGCTGCTTGTGGTAATTACTGGCTGTTTGTGGGCTGCTTGTGGTAATTACCGGCTTGTGGTAATTACCAGCTGCTTGAGGTAATTACCAGCTGCTTGTGGTCATTACCAGCTGCTTGTGGTCATTTCCGGCTGCTTGTGGTAATTACTGGCTGCTTGTGGGCTGCTTGTGGTAATTACCGGCTTGTGGTAATTACCAGCTGCTTGAGGTAATTACCAGCTGCTTGTGGTCATTACCAGCTGCTTGTGGTCATTTCTGGCTGCTTGTGGTAATTACTGGCTGCTTGTGGGCTGCTTGTGGTAATTACCGGCTGCTTGTGGGCTGCTTGTGGTAATTGCCGGCTGCTTGTGGTAATTACTTACCGGCTTGTGGTAATTACCGGCCCGCTTGTGGTAATTACCGGCCCACTTGTGGTAATTACTGGCCTGCTTGTGGTAATTACCCACTTGTGGTAATTACCCACTTGTGGTAATTACGTGCCTGCTTGTGCTAATTAAGTACCGGTTTGTGGTAATTACCAGCTTGTGGTAATTACCGGTATGTAGTAATTACCGGCTTGTGGTAATTACCGGCTTGCAGTAATTACCGGCTTGTGGTAATTACCGGCTTGTGGTAATTACCGGCTTGTGGTAATTACCGGCTTGTGGTAATTACCGGCTTGTGGTAATTACCGGCTTGTGGTAATTACCGGCTTGTGGTAATTACCGGCTTGTGGTAATTACCGGCTTGTGGTAATTACCGGCTTGTGGTAATTACCTACCGGCTTGTGGTAATTACCTACCGGCTTGTGGTAATTACCTACCGGCTTGTGGTAATTACCTACCGGCTTGTGGTAATTACCCGCTTGTGCTAATTACCGGTTCGTGGTAATTATCGGCTTGTGGTTATTAACAAGATTAAATTCTAGTGCTTGAAAGGGGATAATACTTTGTGGGTTTTTCCCCTCAGTGGAGGAGAGATGTTGCATGCATCATTAGACAGGTATACCTCCAAATTGAACAACTTTTCAATGTGGCCGCAAGATCATCATGTACATCAATAAGAGATCCGCAATCATTTCAGAATCCAAGCTGTATTAGTTTGAAAGTAATTTGCTAACTTGAAGCTGACTGTATTTGAAAGATAGCAAAATGCTATCATTAGGACGTTTCAATTCAACCTGAGTGTTATTTAATATTATTTTTGCAAATTATCATCGCTGCAATAAAATTTGATGAAAATTGATTATTAAATGAATTTAAATTGCTTTCATTATAGATATACTTGACATTTTCATTTAAATGCAAAATTTTGCAAAGCTAGCTCCATAAGGGTGACATTCTAATAAACACCCACAAGCATATATTGAACATGAAGATATGAAGATTAACCATTGTGTTAATAACTGGCTTCAATACATTTTCTATGCATAATTCAACAGGGAAAGGTTTGGTGCAAAGAGGGTCACATGGTAGGTGTGGTGTAGGGGGTCATATGGAAGGTGTGGCGTAAAGGTTGCAGGTGAGGTGGCTACATGTGACATTAATAAACCCTCCTTCATCCATCCATGTGAATAACATTTTAATATTTGGGTGAGAAAAGGGTGCAGCATGTTTGGGAAAAGTCCCACTCAGGAGAAAACCCTGAAATAATATCACTGAATTTTGTTCTTTTTCATAGTAATATATTTTTCTTGTGATTTTGTTGAATTGTAAATTATGTTTGTCAGAAAAAGTGGGGCCAAACCTAGACTTCCTGTAAAACAGAGATCATGATCTCTGCTTCTGGCACCACTGGAGAGATAGGGTAAACGAAAATGAAAATGATCAAATAATCAGTTTTTATTCAGACCAACTTCATGTAAGGTGGAGACTGCAGACTCTGAAATCAGGAGTTAATTGTCTTTTGTTCCAACATCAAATGTGTGCAGGCATGCAAATACCTCAGGCTTGCAAATTGATAAATATTTTATAAGATACTATCTACAACATGGAATGAATAGATGAGTGCAGTGGAGTAGCCATGGGGGAAGGAAGGGGGTCTAGGACCTTCTCGAACCCCCTCACTTTTCTCTAATGCTGGCTACGCCACTGGATGAGTGAGTATTCTATGTTCAGTTAAGTAGAAAATAGTATAGGCCTACATAACAATATTTTTGAAATTTCAGTAGGGGAGGGGGTGGGGTGGGGGATGTGTCATGCATATGGTCATATCAGCTCATGGCAGTTAAGCTCACATGAGCTACACGATAACTCATCAAAGGATAGGCTTATATTTTGTTGCACATGCTCAATGGACAATAAACTTAACAATTCATAAGAGCAAATATTAAGCCTTCTGTTCTTCAAGTTTGAGCATTGAGCTTTTAATTATAAATTGATGACAAATTTTAAAAAACAATGTTTATATTAAATTGCATTTTACTATTTGCTGAGCTGGACCCTCATGCTGTTCACATGACAGAAATTGAAAAGGTTGCAGTACTTTTTTTTTTTGTAAATTGTTTCTGTAAATATGTTCAACAGTTTTTACAAATAAGTGTTGTAAAACCTTTCCTTAGCACCTAACAGGTGGTCGAATATTGATCAGATGAAATCTGAATGTGTATAAGCATCTTTTTTGGTTTGGTGCTAACGTTGATTCTCTCTGAATACTAAAATTCAATATCAAAAGCATCACGGATAAAACTGATCATTTAAATTGTGAAAATGGAAATTAGCATAAATTAAGAAGTTATTGTGAATTATGATGCATGGCATCAGAGACAATTGAGGCTGGAAGATTTAATACCCACACTTTTTTGTCCAAAAAGACAATTTTAAAACATTTTTTTAAATTAAAAAGGCAAATGCAGGGGTTCTGCTCCTGGAATCCCCAATATGTTGCTGGTAACGTCATCTTTGGCATAATTGTGTTACCTATCCGCATATTCAGTACCCATTTTATATAAGTGCTCAGCTGTCCGTAAGCTTAGCTGGAAAGAGGGCTACAATGGACTATTCTACATACATTTATTGATTTACAAATAATATTGCAACCTGACATATTAAAAAAGGCATATGGTTTCATGTTTCCATTTCCAACTTGAAATTGTGCTCCACCATGGCAGCTGGAAATATAGGCCTAGATATTACAGTTCAAGAAAACATATAACTAAATTCAGTTGTGTAACTAGAATACTAGGGGTTCTAGGGGAATTTAGCGCTGGGGCGGGGGAGGGGCATAACAAACATATCGCAGTGTCATTGCTTGGGTAGCAAAATCTTGATTTATGCTCCGGCCATTCAGGTTTATCCATTAGTTTAATGAGGTATTTTAGGGTTAAAGCCTAAGGAAATGTAAAGCCAAAAAGTATGGAATGTAGTCTGAAATACCGCAGAGTCATAAATAGTTGGTTTTTGAATAAATCTCTAATCTTTAAAATTGCTTGTGGTCAATGAGAAAACACATACAAAATTTGAGTTCTAAGGTCTGGATTTGGTAGCCTTTATGATATTCCATATCACTTGGTGAAAGAAAGGTATTCCGATTTGTCATGAGACTCAAGAAAAATTTGCTCTCACCTTTCCACCACAAGCTCCTATAAAATTTCAAATGTGTATAACATGCCCTTTACATTTTCCTGAGTTGTCCCCATAATTGAACCCTATTGATTATACTACCTGTTTACAAAGAAAAATTATCCAGCTTCACATTTTGAAAGAATTTACAAGATTTTGACAAGAAACTCACTTGTCATCTTTTTATTCAACTTAATGGCTACCATGCCCACACACCTTATCTACCTACTGTGGTGTAGCGGTTATCATACCTGTCTACAGACCACGAGGCCCCGGGTTCAATCCTGGGGTGGGTAGACACGCCAGTGCACCACAACTGGTTATCAAAGGCCGTGGACATTGACTTGGTTGTCGATGTTATGTCTGTCCGTACGTCGTACCTGTGTTCTCGTCCGGGTCGTATTAAGCGTTTTGTGATAGCATTTGTACTATCATAACCGAATACGCAGGCGGCGACCCCGTCATTGCAATTGTGTGTTCAACTCTCTCTCTCTCTCTCTCTCTCCCACACACCTACAGTGCTACCGATTATGACATAATGAGGTTAAAGTGGTCAAGCATGTCCATCTTATATGAAGGAGGACTTCAAAGGAAACAAAATGGTGAAAAAAGCATTCAAAAATCTTAATCCGTTAAGGAGATATTCAAGTTTAAAGCTCCGTTTTATCTGTGTAGAAATTACTGTCATAGTAACTCTACTATAGAAAGTTGGTGTCTTCATCCTCACATTCTTAACAATTGTTAATGTATTTTAAAGAAAGTTTATTTAATTTTTTCACTATTTAAATGATTTTTCCTCGAACTTTCTTCAGGTGGTATATTATAAGTAACCCTTCCTAGTTTTACTACTTTTTTGATATATCCCATGGTTTTTAAGCGACAAAATTGCAGGACAAAATATGATAGAATACATAAAGGCTTTGAGGAATCTGAGGCTATGACATCACAACTAGTCTGATTTCAGTCAATAATGATACCAAACTCTAAAATTAAATATCTCCTCAACGGAATAAAATACATTTTGTTTCTTTTGAAGTCCTCTTTCAAATACGATGGATTTGCATGACACCTAAACTAATCTTTTAATGACATAGAAAAAGGCAATATACTAATGATTTAAGTTGATTATAATTATACCTGAATATGAATTGGCATGTGCCGTTCTTCCTGAAAAACATAATAAAGTTTATCATTTTGTGATTATTTAACCTGCAACAAATGTGTAACAGCGGACTAATTGTGAGCATTTGGTTTGAAACTATAACATAATATTGAATAATTTCTTTTTTCCTGTCCAATGTGTGAATTCAAAAATCGCAGCTTGAATTCCTTTATAATGTTAGCATATTGCAACATTTATTGCTAAGAATTCGATCAAAATAATTATTTCCGCCAAATATATGACAACACACCTTTTACTATTTCTTTCTCTTTATTACTGTAGCAAGAAAACATTAGCATGTTTAGAAAGTTCCTAACAAAAAAACACAAAATAGAAAGCATTTTTCATTCTACCCCAATTTGTAGATATTAAGGGAAACGTATGGGCACCATGGTTAAATCTAGATGGAAATTTGTGAGCTACAATTCTGCACCATCATTTTTGGTTCCAAAGATATCCTTCTATCAAAATAGGTTTTCTTATTTCTACCGGAGAAATAAACTGTAGCAAGGCTTTATTTAAATTTCCGAGCAGTTTATCTTGAGGTGGTAGTCAGGACTGTCACCAGTGGTGGCAGAACCAGAAATCAGCCCCATCAATGACAAAATGTGTTCTAAAATGTCTAAATTTTTATCTAATTTTTGTGTTTTATGACATTACCGCAGATTTGCAATCTGGTTGAAGCAAGTCTACTGCATTTTTTGGAATGATTTCAACCACAGGATTGCCTAAAATTACAAAGCTTCCTCACCAGAGCTTTGCCCCTGGACCCCACCTTATGCTGACCCCCAGACTGCACAGTCTTTAGAGCTTTGACTTCAGCAAAACTAATCATTGCCCATTTCAACTCCCCAACATTTGTTTGGTTCTGACACCGCTGACCCTACCTGCTCAAACTCTTTGTTAACATGGCCATAATTCTCCTTCATATAGTGGAGTGGGTGGAGGGGGGGGGGGGGGAGGGAAGAAGGGCTTGGAATTTTCCCAGAGATTATAGCCCTCCTTGTCTTCCAGTTCCTGACATATCTCCAAGAAAGATTGCTGTAAATAAATAGAAGAACCTTGCACATATTTTGTAATACTTACATCTTTTGGATTTGAGTGTCCTATTAAGTCTGGAATAGCACGCACCAAAATTGAAGCGCAGGCTCCAAGAAATAGTATGCCTAAAAAGAATAATGCCCTGACAAAAAAAAAAAAAAAGAGAAAAATAATGTAGTTGTCTTAATTTCTAAGATAGAACAGCAACAGGTTTTTTATTTCACAAATGTGACCTCTATATGATAAACAAACTTGTGCCTTTTCTTCCCCCTCATCATCGCTCCTCCTCCAAGTCATAACACTCTTGAGAGCATTAATCAATTATCATTTCTTTCTTATCAATTGCCTTTTATGGAATTTACCAATGAAAAGATAAATTTTATATTGAAATGTTCTCCCTTACCCATAGGTGTGTTGTGAGAATTTGCCAATTTGTTTATATCATAGATCTTTTTCTCATGCCACTCACCTTTTACCATTGTTGTTTAAAAACAAATAACAATTGCTTTGATTTAATTATCATTATTAACATCATAATATCTTTATCTTTGTAGATCTCTAACACTGGTCTAAAAATGCAAGACCACTCATTATGCACAAAACTCAGTTGTGTGCAGAAGGGAAGTGGGAGGGGGAGGGGGTGCTGTTGGGAGATTCCGTAGCCATAATTATTTTTCACAAGTCATAAATATAATTAACTAAAAATACCAAATGAATCATAGAAAACAGTTGGCAAGTTGGCATTTTTTATTTGTATCAACTGAATTATTGTTAATTTTGGACCAAAACTCTTCCAGTTTTCACTTAAATTCTTCAATTTTAGACCAAGGTCCCTCGATGTGAACAAAAGCTACACATGCTCCTGACAAATCATCCCTGTTTGACATTGTGACGAATGTAGTGCAACTGGAAAAGCGTTTTTTTTTCATTTTGACATGGTGACGAATGTCTTCAAACACATGGCACTATCATTTATATGTTTATTTTCCTTGTTTTCTATCACTAATAAATAATTTAAACTGTAAATAATCAATAAATGACATAAACAGAAAACACAGACACTTGTTAATCAGAGTAATTTGCAATTAAACTTTGTTAATTGCACATTTGTCACTATGTCAAAACGGTAAACTACCTTTGCAAATTCGCCAACATATCAAAACAGGAACGAAATATAGTGTTTGAATCATTTATTCAAATCAATTATGCCATACAACAAATCATATCTCCCAATAACAGTAAGTGCATCTAATAATCTATAACATTATGATAATTAAAATGTGCTGATAGCAACATCACTATTCACAGATGTATTTTCACTGGTTGCTGTTTCAAGTTTTTATTACTGTAAAACAAAGGAAGCACTCTGCATTTGATACTTGAATTGTGACAGTCATAAAAAACTTCCACTTTCAACATTTCAAAGTTTACTTCCTTTAAAGATTACACTATCCCATGGCCTTAACGTAAAAGGAATAGTGTTGAATACATAGCTGCTTATGGACGATGCACACTACACAAAGGAAATATGAATAACTGATCATATGTTAATATTTCTTCAATTTCGAAAATGCAATATCAGTATCATCCGAAAGCTACGTGTCATGTAATCTATACCTTTTTAGACATAATATTGAGCAATTAAAAACATGTTATAGAACTGTGGTATCAAGATTTCAAATCTTAATTCCAACTAAGTTCTAAGTTCCATTTGCAAGCTCAAGGAGAACTCATGGGGAACTCGTGGTGATCAAGTTTAAAGCTTAGCTCATCATTTCTCTAAGGGAAACTTCACACCTTAAGACAAAGAAATAATAAATAAATATTCAACTTTTATAATTATCTAATGCACACACTTTGCTATCATCCTTAAACAATTAGCAGGGACAGTGGAGTGTTCAAAATATTAGGGGGGGCTAATGAGGTCAGGTGACATGTGGTAACAATATTGGGGGGAGGGGGACTAATTAGATCATGTAACGTGTTAACATATGGTCACCTAAAATTATTGAAGCCCCTCAGCCCTCCGGCTCCGCCGCCCCTAATTAATGCAATTAATAAAGCAAAAATATTATTTTCTGAATATCATGGAGAGGATAGAATGCCTCATGTGAATGAAGCACATCTTGGTTACTATTCATGAACATTTTATGCAAACTTTTCTGATGACCTTTGTAATTTCTTGTTTCAGTGTAAACCAAGGGCTCTAAAGAGAGGATCAGGGGCAACCTCCCCCCCCCCATCTCAAAACACAATATGATGGGAGACACAACTTATGATGGTGGATGGCTGATACAAATATCTATGATCTAAAGGAGTGCTGAACTCAACTCTAAATGAATACATACTTTTAAATCTAAATGTGCGACTTTATATACAAAATCTACTTCTGACATCAATTATCATGAAAAGTAGGACGTAGTCAGTAAAATGTAGTTTTTTTCTTTCCCAGCACATCTGTCAATATTGTCACAGATTACCATGCAAATATTAACCGCTGAATATTTAAAACACTGTCGTCCACAAAAGACAAGAATAAACATTGCAACAACACGATTTTGAACAATTATTCATAACATTAACAATTGCAGCATATCCTATTTTGCATTTAATTCTATGACATGAAGCATCAGTCTGCTTCACATCTGTCTCAACAAAATGACAGCATTCAGCTAAACTCATATAGGAGCCGGAATGAGGGGGGGGGCATATGACCTACATGGTGCCCCCTCAACTAAGTCAATTTTTACCATTGAACAAATGTACAAGTGTTGTAGCATATTTTTGTGCCCCCTCCTTAATGAAGAACATGTTCCTACGCCTATGGCTAGATTTGCTAGAAGCAGTTGTCAATATTTTCAGTTTTCATGCTATTGAAATCATTATCTAAAATCAATACACTGTGAATGCATAAATGATCAATTCAATTGGGCATGTCATTAATTTAATTGAAAAACTAATTTCCTCCATGTTAATTTATTTCGTCTCTTAATTTAAATGCCAGATAAATATGGATAAATATGTATCCAATACAATTCAATGTTTCTGTGTGGTGGTGATGTTTACATATATACTGGCAATTAGCCAATCAAGACCTGCTGGCCACAGAAATGAAGTCTCTTATATGTATAAGATTTATAGGTGATGTGACAAGCAATTTTCTGGGGGCAATATTGCCTTTTGAGGGAGGGCCTTTTCATACTAAAATGGTAAGGGTGTGCAGCCCATTAACCACACCTGCAGCATGACACCACACCTGCCTCACGGAACCACATTTTTTGGTACATGCAGTATGAAATTATCCAATTTTGATAGCTGCAGTATGAAAGTAGTTAAAGTAGCAGTCTAGACCAAAAATTGAGGGCGCTTTGTTTTTGTGAATTATACTGAATCCACAAAAGATCGATAAACTTTATGCATGCATAGCCCACAGATGATGTGAAGGCAAATTAAGGTTACTTGAATATTCGTGATATTAACCAGAAATTTTGCTATACCGTTACGTGCTAGATGAGCATTTGATTTTAGGGGAGCCCTAAAAAAACGCCCTCACTTTTTGGTCTTGTGCTCCTTTAATTTTAATATATATTTCGATCAATATTGTTAAAAAATTGCACCAGCAGTTGTAAAATGAAAGCATTCTTAGGACCTGCACTACAAAAATTTTAAAAGACATTTAGTTCAGGCAGCACAAACATATACCACATATATGAAAGAGTCTTGGGAGGTGGATCTAGGACCTCTCAGATCCCCTCACTTTTTTAATGCTGGCTATGCCACTGCCTGTAGCAATTCCAGTTTAAATGGGCAAGATATCCAGAACTGCATGGTGGACAAAGGGTATGGATCCCCTAACAGAAATATTAGCTTGCAGCAAGCTTGCAGCATGCCTTGTGACAAGCTAACATTTTTAGCTTGCAAGCGTGCTGCAAGCTAGTATTTGGAACAACTTAGCTTGCGCAAGTTAGCAAAAACTATCTGCAAGCTTGTGCAAGCTAAAAATGTTAGCTTGTTGCAAGCATGCTGCAAGCTAAAATTTCTGTAAGGGAAGGCCATCGCAAAAGTCCGACCTTCATAGTGGCCATAAGCAAGCAATTAAGCAAGCATACCATTACTAATGTTTCCTCACTAGGTAAGTACACTTAAAACTTGGGAGCGGGTGTTAAATCAAATCTTTACTATTGAAATTGACACTGTACACACAAAAAGTGTTACTCACATCCTTTCTCTTTCCTCCGAATATAGATTCCCCACAGATCCTGTAAACCTCCAAATGACCACAATAGAAGTTCCAACATCTAAGATGCAATCAAACTGAGAAGAACAAAAGAAGACTTAAAGGTCAGTTATCGTGTTAACGGAGACAGAAATTGAACGCTTTTGATTGGTCTAAATTTCTGCACATAAGACTGATAAGCCAATCAATAATCACTGCAAAAGTTATGTTTCAAATTAGTATGTAGCACAATTACCATTCAAGCAATTTTCTCGAGACGAGATTCCCCCTTTAAGAAATTTTGTTAAAGGAAAGGTATCGTCCCATAAAAACACATTCATAAGTGAACACCTCCGTGCTGGTAACATCACTCCGGTTTTCAATTTCCAGTGATCGCAGAAATCTGCAATGTTATCAATTACACATCCGTCCTACCGAACATACAGTAGGTGCCTAATGTGTCATCGATAACATGACAGATTTCTCGCAATCAATAAAGAAAATTGTACACCGGAAGTGACGTTACAAGCATGGTGGAGTTCACTTCTGAATTTATTTATGGAATGATACCATTCCATTTTTTATCAAAACTTTTCTCTTCCCTGCTTTCCAGAATTTCAAATTGAGGTAAAGAGCGAAGGCCTGCACACAACCTTCTTTAGGAGGCAGTGGCATCGCCAGAGGGGGCTGGGGTCCCCCTCAATATTTTAATCTGTCATTTCAGATTTTAATCCTTCGGTTCATATTGGTGCAGTCAATTCAACCGCAAACTTGAGTGACAGCTCAACTACACCACTACATATCTTGTCAGTTCAATTCAATTTCCCCCACCCCCCTCCCCATATGAAAATCCTGGCTACGCCACTGTTTTAAGGCACAATGGATAATTGTATAGAGGGCACATGTTCCCCAATACTCAATTTTCATGTATTAATGAAAAGCACCAAAACTCAGTTACTTACAAAATTCAAACTTAATCTTCTCTTTTTTTTTAAGTTGTAAGTATAATTGAAAAAAAGTCTTACTTGTCTATGAAATTCCATTCCCACTTTTAAATTTTACCTTTTACAGCAACAATTCTTAATAGGTGGCCCGTGGGCCAAATCTGACCCACCAGACAATCCAATGTGGCCAGCCAACAATAGTCATGGTGGAAAAAATATATAGTACAATCAATCCAAATAAGATTGGTAAAAATCGCAAAATCCTCGTTTAATTTTGGGTTTTTCCAAGGCAGATCAGCACACTAGAACATTGTGGCCTATCAAATAAAATGTTATCTTTAGATCCACTATAAAATGGGCAGACTTGCGGCGTGTCAAAAAAAGGTGGATAGAAGAACCGCCAACATCTTAATCTTATCGCATGTGCTCTCAGCTTGTTTGTATTCAGGGATAGTTTTGATGGGTTTTGTTTGTCATGTGATGCTGGCTTTGCCACGCGATTAGCCTGTGGCTTGAAGCTGTTGTCAAATGGTGGCCCTTAGAAAAAATTAACTAAGAAACCATGTTTTACAGTGACAGAATTCATTCTCTACTATCTTCTTAATAGAAAACAATTTAAGTATTTTTTCCTTCATGATTCAATCTCTGATTCCCCATATTGCTTCATTAAAAATTGAAGAACAAAGAATTACCATTCATTCATTGTAAAATATTTAAAGTGTACTTACCCCGAATCCAAAGGCAACAGAACTGTTAATTATCTGAGAAACAACTGTTAAAATAAAATAGAAATATAAAACAATGATATCAAATTTTCAGACCCTCAAACGTAGGTTTCCATATACACAGGTTGTATTACAGGCCCCCCCCTCCTCCCTCTCCCACACTTTTAAATGATTTTACATCTTTTGTATGGTATTTTTTTGTATTTTAGCTTGATTCCAACAACTCTCCCTCCCCCTTCCCCCTCCCCATCCCATCTGCACACTTTGGTACCAGTAGGTCAGAAGGAAAATCCCACTCCAGTAGTATAGTGTAAACCTCCAGGTATATTTTGGGGTTACTATAAAATTGAAAACCTCCAAGATATCAGGTTACTATATAAATTTTGGGTAAGTAAATTAAAAATGAGACCCACCTAATTGCAGATATGATCCCAAATATGTTGATTAATTGCCAATTCAATAGGCAAGAATATAAAACACAAAGAAGCTAAAATAATTCCACATATCAATGTTATCATTCAAAGCTCAATTTAATCAGACTAGAAAATATCACAAACAGGATATTAAATTCAATATACCACAAGCATAAAAATAATCTTTAACTTAATAATAACAATCAACAGTTACAATAACTGGCAAGGCCGACAAAGACAAAGAAAATGATGCAATCACAACCGATCTTAATGTATAAGATCATTTTATTGATCACCATTAAATTCTGTGAAAATGAATAAAAAACCATTTTGAGTGGATTATGTTTTTAAATAGGCCGTATTCATTTATTTATTTACAAATGCCGTATGTATCACATGTTATCTGCTCGTGGTATTACGCGCAAAACTTTGTTTTCGTGCCAGAAAATGACGTTATCTACGGAAGTGACTTGAACCAACCAACAGAAAGCGTGGGTGTCAAGCTCCACATGCACTGTACAGACGCTACTCATGGTTGGCTCGACTCATGCAGCTAGCTGGCTGGATGTGGACGCATAGGTGACATGACTTTGTCTGAAGTTTGCCAAGCATTTTGATGCAAATCCAATTTTAAAAGCCATTCAATAAGATTATGTGATGCTAAAACTAGTTTGAAATATTATAATGAGTATGGTTTAACGTTTGTGGGGAAATGTTATACATGTTTTCTTGGGTCTTTCGAATTATTTCAAGTTATTAAGATTATTGCAACACTTCCAGAAAATGATTTTTTTCCGGAAAAACTTGATGTTTTTCCCACTTTTGCCTTTCATATATATTTTTGTTTCTTCTTCCTTTGTGTATTAAAAGCTTCCCTATTTGCATGAAAAACTAGTTATCTGCTATTATGAGTTAACATGTGTAGCATCACTTGCCCCTGGGTATCATTTAAACTGAAATGGAATATCAACACTCCTAGAAACAACTGTAAAAATGTTTCACATAAAAGTTATTTTCACATAATGCATAAGAGTCAAAATTTTGATTTCCATTAAATTATTCAATACATAAGCGTTAGCATAAGACAAATATACTTCAACTGGACCAAAATTCCCACCAACGAAGTGGGCTAGAGGAAAGGAGCAAAGGTCGCCTCCCTAAACAGGACAACCCTTTTTCATCATTTTAAGATGCATTATTATTCAAACGTAGCAAATTTACAAAACTTGAAAAAGCTATACGTACTTAATTTTCAAACTGAAAGTGAGCATTGGGAAACTTTAACAATTGAATGCTTCCCTGTCACCAGAAACTGCTACTTTAGTCATGGTTCACAGTTCCCCAACAGGTAAAAACTTGAAACTTTAAAGCACTGTGCCATATGCAACATTAAATCAGAAAATAGTCATTTGCAAATTGCAGCATACAATTCATCAGAAATAACCTTGTTGTAAATACTGACAGCTAATTCTGCGGACTTTTCCCCCTCGGGCCCCCATGTAAAATTCGCTGTTGATACATGCAACAAAGTATGTCGTTTGCAGCATAAATTGCATCAGATTTAACCTTTTTAAATAACAAATTTCTGTGACATTCCGGGGCTTCGCTGCCTGGGCTCGACAAGAGGTAAATTTCTTCTCTGCCTTATACTTAACACAACAGATTTTTAACATTATCTGTTGCGCTTATCAATTAAAAGAGTTATTTTCATCAATTGAATTGTTGACCTTTTTAAACTTTGTGTTTGATTTTTAATCAAGGCAGTAAAATCAAGAAATATTTAGGGTTTCTGGGAGCTTGGCCCCCCTGGACCCTACCATATGGTTACATCCAGAAATATCATGATCGTCCCAAAAAGAGTTAAGAATTTAATTAACACATTAACATAAAATTCCTTTAAACCTAATGTAATGGATGTAGGTGTAACTGTGTGTGTGAGTGTTTGGGGGTGGGGGTTTTACATGTTTTTCAGTGTATAAGTATAGAGAACAATCAGCATGTATAATTTAATTGCTTGCAGAAAAAATCATTTCCCCCAAATTGAATTGTGGGGCAGCCAGAACAAATTTATTGGGGCATAAAATTGTATGTATAAGTGTGAACCACCTATGGTGGTACTGCAGACATGAAGCATGCCCCACACTGTGTGGGGTGCAGGGCCCACTTTCGTATACCAGCTAGGGCCTCTGTTTTCGTATATCAGGGTCTCTGTTTTCGTATATCAGGGTCTCTGTTTTCGTATATCGGGGTCTCTGTTTTCATATATCAGGGTCTGTTTTCATACATAGGGTCTCTGT
This sequence comes from Chiridota heheva, assembly GCA_020152595.1. Lineage (NCBI taxonomy): Eukaryota > Metazoa > Echinodermata > Holothuroidea > Apodida > Chiridotidae > Chiridota > Chiridota heheva. Next base: position 2,282,388 of record JAIGNY010000317.1, read on the forward strand.
TTTCGTATATCAGGGTCTCTGTTTTCGTAGATCAGGGTCTCTGTTTTCGTATATCAGGGTCTCTGTTTTCGTATATCAGGGTCTCTGTTTTCATATATCAGGGTCTCTGTTTTCGTATATCAGGGTCTCTGTTTTTATATATCAAGGTCTCTGTTTTCCTATATCAGGGTCTCTGTTTTCGTATACCAGGTTTCTGTTTTTCGTATATCAGGGTCTCTGTTTTCATATATCAGGGTCTCTGTTTTCGTATATCAGGGTCTGTTTTCATATATAGGGTTTTTGTTTTCATATATCAGGGTCTCTGTTTTCGTATATCAGGGTCTCTGTTTTCGTACATCAGGGTCTCTGTTTTCGTATATCAGGGTCTCTGTTTTCGTATCTAGGGTCTCTGTGTTCATACTTTTCGTCACTATATCAGGTAATCTTTTCTCTCTCCTTTCCTTTTTTGTTTTAATCTATCAACTATTAGGTGATAAACAAATTTCCTTTGTTAATCTGCCAGATTTCCATGGATTTTGGTAAAAGTCCACTCTTTGCAAGTTAAATGTCCTCTTTGTCAACAATGTTCTTTGTACTTAAATAATCACTTCTCTTTACATATGTAAATTCCAAAACAATAGTAAATGTACAGTACATTGTGATTGTTTACTTTACATTCCTATTATCTAGACACAAGTCAAGTAATAATGCTCAATATACTTTTAACGTTCTATTTATATTCAAAATTTAGTATACCATACTCACAGTGTAATTTACACTGCATGTGATTGGACAATAGTTGAACACCTCTTTTTTGAACAAGTTCTTCTTTCTCACTGTATTATTTTGCCATTCAAAAAAATGCTTCACTGAGAACTTGTCTTACAGCAGGCTTCACTGGAATTTCATACATCGTATGTATACACAATGCGTACACTGTATACTGATTAGACTAATTACAACACTTTTGCAAAACAGTAACTCAATGAAGCCCCTATTTGACAGCAGGTTCACTGTGAATTTCACCATTCCAAAACAGTTACTAAGCACCTGTTTAACAGCAGGCCTCACTGTATAATTTTGCATGCCATATAACTATGATATGCACAGTGTACCGAACACTCTCTTTTTGATTATGAAAAAATAATAATGATAGAACATCCATGAATTCTACCATTTCATCATTGTTTTCTCACCAAAAATCTTTTTTTCTGCATGAACAATTGGAGTTCATTTCAAATTTCAGACTTTTCAACAGTTTCAAAAAGCAAGAGTAAAGTATACACATCACAAATAGTAACTGTAAATAAACAACAAATTATTGAATGGCTAAGTAATCACTAATTACAGATCTTTAAGTTACTTCTTAACTTAATTTCTTAACTCATACTAGTTAAATGAAGTATATGTTTTAGGGGGAATGCCTTTATTTGCCCTTGTAGTACAACATACAAATCCCTCTTCATTATAACAACTAGTTTCTTGTTCCGCAATATAATTTCTTCTATCAGTTTCAATTATAATTCGACTTTCATTTTTAGAACTAATTTGATCAAAACAAGGTTCACCTTCAGAATTGAACTGAGTTTGGTCTTCAGCATTCACAACAATGGCTAATGGGTTTCTTATATTAGGTTGATTGTCTTCACAATTATTTTCTTGTGTTTGTTTGTTTGTTTGTTTGATGAGGTCTTAACGGCACCACGACAACGAAGGTCAAATTGTGCCTGAGAGGTCAGATCATTTTAGAGGTAGTAAGGAAAGAGACCGGGGGAAGAATGAGAGAAATTCAAGAACAAAAGCCAGAAAGCTGTGATCGAGAGAGGAGGTGCATGGGTAAAACTAAAAACAAAGTAGAGAGGGGGTGGAAGAGGAGAATTAAATATGGTTGTAGAGGGATGCATGCTGAAGGAAGGAGACTATTTTATCTGGAGGATTTTTTTGGAAGAACTCAGCAATTGAGTTGTGGGAGCGAGAGAAGCTCTGGGAAGGTTGTACAGGGGCAAGCAAGGAGAACGTGTTGGATTGTGAGGATGCAGTGGCAATTGTTACAGAGGGGTTGGGGGAACCAATAAGGAGGTGGGAGTGAGTGAGGTGGGTGTGACCAATTCTAAGACGGGTAATATGAAGCGTTGTCGATACGAGAAAGGTTGTTGATGGTGGATTTGATCGGGATTGTGGGCTGGATAACATGGAGTTTGTTATCAATTTGGAAGTTCCATAAGGTTTGCCAGCGGTCACGAACAAGAGAAGCGATAAGCGGTTTGATGTCAGAGAGGGTTTTGGGAAAAGGGGAAGGGAGGAGGTTAAGGGCAAGCTTAGCGGCTGTATCAGCCCTGTCATTGCCAGGGATGCCAACATGGCTGGGTATCCAGAAGAAAAGAACACTTTTCCTGCAGAGGGTGGGAGAAAAGAGTTTCCGGAGGAGGAGGTGGCAGGTGAGGTTATCCCATTTAAGATTGAGTAATGAAGTAAGAACAGCCTTTGAGTCAGAGAAAATGGCAAAGTGACTAAGAGGAGAGTACTCAATAAAGTTGAGGGCGAGGAGAATGGCCTTAGCCTCGGCTGAAAAGATGGATGAGTGGTCAGGAAGTCTGCTACTGAGGGTGATGTCTTGGATGATGGTAGCAGCAGCTGTCTTGTTGCCTTCCTTGGAGCCATCAGTATAGATGGAGGTGTAATTTGAGAGTTGGTCTTTGATTTGGTTGTGGAGATTGATGAAGAGATTAGGGTGAGTTTGAGTTTTGTTATAAGTGGAGAGGTCTAGGTGGACAGAAGAAAGGGGGGTGGCCCAAGGCGGAAAAGTGGGCCAGGAATAGGTGCCGAGAGTGGCGGGGTTGATGCCAAGTTGAAAGAGGTCTGATTTAATGCGTAAGCTGAAGGGAGGCGATAGGGTTTTAGTCCTATCAAAGAGGGAGGAGAAATTGGGGTACCTAATGAGGTTGTAAACAGGGTTCTGGGTGTTGGTGAGGACTCTAAAAGCATAGGAGAGGCTAAGCTTTTTACATCTAAGTAGAAAGGGGGGTTCGTTGGCTTTAACATGAAGGCTAGTAATTGGGGAGGTCCTGTAGGCTCCTAGACAAAGCCTGAGGGCTTCATTTTGGATGGTGTTAATGTGGTTGAGGTATGAGTTGTGAGCGACACAGTAAACAATATTGCCATAGTCAAGCTTGGCACGAATGGTGAGCCTGAAAATTTTGAGGAGAGCATAGCGGTTCGCTCCCCAAGTAGTGTTGGAGAGCAGTCGGAGGAGGTTGAGGGAGCTATTGCATTTTAGTTTCAGGTTGGTGATGTGTGGCTTGTAGGTGAGCTTGGGGTCTAGAGTTAGACCAAGGAACTTTGTGTTTTCAACTTTAGGGATGCGATTCCCATTGAGCACAAAGTTCGGGTTGGGGTGGAGGTTGTTGAAATGACAAAAGTGCATGCAGACTGTCTTGTCTTTGGAGAATCTAAAACCGTTATTGTTGCTCCAGACTTGCAGCTGATTGAGGCTGGTTTGAAGCCTATTTTCAACAATAGGAAAGCTAGGGAGGAGTAGAAGATGGTGAAGTCATCCACGTAGAGGGTACGTTTGATGCTGGGGCCAAGGTCATTCCCGATGTCATTAATGCTCAGGTTGAAGAGAGTGGGGAGAGGATGCTGCCTTGGGGACGCCCTCTTCTTGGGGTACGGCTTGGAGAGGGTGTGGCCAATACGAACTTGGAACTGCCTGGGTGAGAGGAAGTTTTGAATAAAGATGGGGAGGTGGCCTCTGAGGCCAATGGTGTGAAGTTTCCGGGTAATGCCGTATTTCCAAGTAGTGTCGAAAGCTTTCTCGAGGTCAAAAAATATGGCAATGAGGTGTTCCTTTTTGCAAAGGATTCCCGGATAGCGGTGTCGAGCGTAATTAACTGGTCTAGGTATTGCAACGTTTTGGAAGCCGCTTTGGTGAGGAGAGAGGATTCTGTTGGTCTCGAGGAACCAGTTTAGTCTCTGATTAATGATCTTTTCCATAATTTTACAGAGACAGCAAGTAAGGGCGATGGGTCGGTAGCTGGTGGGGTCGGTGCTATCCTTCCCGGTTTAAGGACGGGGATGACAATAGCTGTCCTCCAGATAGGGGGAAAGGAGTGTGAGGACCAAATGTGGTTGAAGATGGTGAGTAGGGTAGTGGTGGCCTTGATGGGGAGGTGTTTCAGAAACTGATAGGGGATGTTATCTGGGCCCTTGGAGGTGCAGCCAGCGTCGCTGATGGCTTGGTTTAATTCAGAAAGGGTGAGAGGGGTGTTGTAGCTTTCGGAGTTTTCAGAGGGAAAAGTGATTCTCCGGGCTTCATCGCAAGCTTTTTTGATTTTGAAAGCATTGGAGTAGTTGGTCGAGGACGAGATGTTGCTGAAAGAGGCGGCGAGGTTGTCAATGATGTCTTGTTTTGCGGTGAGAAGGTCTCCATTCCAAGAGAGATGGGAGATGGAAGATTTGCCTACTCTGCCGTGGAAGCTGTTAACCATTCTCCAAATCTTCTTAGTGGGGGTGTTGGTGGTGAGAGAAGAAATAATCCCTGAGATTTGTCTCTTATTGTACATTCAAACAGGCATACTTTCAGATCATTCCTATGGAATATTTTATGTTCTCCTTGATAGAGCATCTGCATTTGCATTTATCTTTCCTGGTCTGTATCCTGAGGAGGAAATGGAGGGGGAAGGGGGCACTTTCATATATATATATATATATATATATATATATGTATATGTCCATTTTTGCAATATTTTTGTTGAGTACTCATACTGCAGATATCAAAATTGATGTGAAGAAATTCCTCTCTATAGGAGATTTGGTCAAAATTGCCTGAAGCGTCCAGACTGTCAATTTCACACTACACTGCACAAACCACCAGCTTGCCAGACCAGTATTCAACCCAATCCCCTACTCATCATCCTCACTGTGCGTGGGTGCATTTTCAGCATCCTGCAACCCAATTCATTGTCCTCATTCATTCACTTCTACTTGGGTGCACTTTCAACATGTGGCCAGTACACACAACACTGTGACTATGTATGGTCTTCATTACTGGAAGTTAAATACACGTCTTTTACATACAGGTGTACAGAGAGATTCTTTGTTATGAGTGTAAACAAGCTGGTAATACCGGAAGTCAGGTTGGGGTATCATTATACCGGACTTTTTTTTACATGAAAAGTCTGGTGTCGGGTACGGAAAGCTGTATAGAAAAACTTTTTGGCATGGACTTCTTTCATACTGCGTATCAAAATTGTATAATTTCATACCGCAGTTACCAAAACATCTGTCATACTGCGGGTACAATTTTCGGTTGGGTTTTAGTATTGAAGTGCCCCCTAATCCCTACGGTCTGTATTTGATTTGAAAACTAAAATTTGCAAGCTTGGCAGCCCATGTTTGTTCTGTGGCTCCAAGGGTTGTTGCTCCAGGTGAGCTACGGAATAATTGTCTGAGTAAACAGTAAAGTCTGCGTCCCACAAATGATTTTTTAATTTCTCAAACACGTACAGCGCTCACTTTACTGCCAGGAATTAAAGTTTAAACGAAGAATAATATTGGTCATTTTTTTCTGATGGATAAAGACTGAGCTCGCATAGGCAATAACTCTCTCTTGACCAGTCCGAGAAATTCAGTCGAATCCGCCGAACTTTGATATTCTTTGAAATCGCGGAATATCTATGATAATAATATTTGTTCGTGCAGCTTGACCGTAACATTACACTATCATATTTGATGTTACACAGCCGTTTTCGTTATGTGTGATCATTATCGGAAAATGTGGTTTGACCTTCCATACATACAATGCACAGTATGTACGTACACAGTGATAATGATAGCATGAATGTTGCTGTTGACATGTGCAGTATATATGCCTACAGCTAGATTTACCATCGTTTCACCATAACTTCTTTCACTTTAACTCATTGTGGTTATGTACAGTGGGGTAGCTATAGCTATAGAGTAGCCATGTATATAAGTGTCAGTTTAATTCATTTGACATGTTTTTAGTGCTGTTTTGCACCATAATTGTATGGTGGTTCTTGTGAAAATTCCGTCATCTGTTAGTGTACTTACGACCAGTGTTGGGTCACAGTGTATGTTGTCAGGGCAGGTGAAACTCAAAATGATGTCTTGTAATGATTATTCATGAGGTCTCATTCACAACTTGGGTTTGTTTACATGTGACGTCATAGTAGTAAGTTAAAGCACCCGTAGCGTAAGTTTAAAATTGAAAATATAATGTTTTGGGCGTAATAACAAAAATGCTAATGGCAATGATAAAATAATAAACTGTTTTATGAATTGTGTATGTTTGAAAGGGAGAAGCTTCTGGACTGTGGTGGGATGAGGATGTGTGTTGCAGGTTGTGAATAATTGTGAGCATGATAAAATAACTCTTTAGGAGGAATGGTCCATCAATCATTCATGGGCATTGCACAAATTCCTTCAGATATATAATGCATATTTATTTTTAGGGTCAGCCACGGACTAATCTGTTTCACTTTACTGCACAGCAGGCTTGTAGCTTGAGCCCCAGATGAATGACCTATTGCGTATGGTGTAATAATAGCTAATTGATAGCAAGTGAAGCGTAAAGAGGCTCTAAGGTTGGAAGGTATAGATTACCCCTGTGTTGGGTATGGTGTAACAATAGCTGGTTGCTAGCAAGCGAACCATGAAGAGGCTCTCAGGGTGGAAGATATAGATTACCCCTGTGTTGGGTATCGTGTCACAATAGCTGATTGGTACCAAATGAACTGTAAAGAGGCTCTCAGGTTAGAAGGTGTGGATTATCCCTGATTTTGAAAAAAATTGTGGGTGTCGGGTTGGAGGGGCCCAAGAAATAAAAATTCTTCATGTTAAACATTTCTTATTGGCCAATAAGTGTAGTTAGTTTATAGCAAGGGATAGTTATTGTAAGTGTTGATTGATATTATTAAGTCAAAGATTATTTTTATGCTTGTGGTATATTTAATTTAATATCCTGTTGGTGGTATTTTCCAGTCTAAATGAATTGAGCTTCAAATTGATTACATTGATGTGTGGAATTATTTTAGCTTCTCTATGTCTTACTTTCTTGCCTATTGAATTGGCAAATAATCAAGCTATTTGGGATCATATCTGCAATTAGGTGGGTCTCATTTTAAGTCCAGTTACCCCAAATTTAAATATAACCCTGATATCCCGAAGGATTACATTTTTATAGTAACCCCAGTATATATACCCAGAGGTTTACAATTGGTAGTAGAGGTGGGCCCCTGGTCCTACAACATCTGCGGAAATTCAAATTTTTTTAGACCTAGCTAGTCACTACCGTAGGTTTGTCCAAAATTTTGCCAAAATTGCAAACCCTTTATAAAAATTAGCCAAAAATACCAAAAGGGAAAAAGAAAGAGTAATTTGAGTGTCAGATTAATATGAGATAGTATTTCAAACTTTGCAAACAAAACTGGTAACAGCTCCTATACTGGCTTTCCCTGATTATAGTTGACCATTTCAATTAACACTGATGCCAGTAACAATTGGGCTAGGAGCACTGTCTCAAAAACAAGAGGGTCGACGGTCCGAGCAATTCCTCAAATTCGACTAACATTATATTCATCAAATTTGAAAAATTCTTATTTAAATTAGCCATCCACAATGCAACACTACCTATAAGTTTTGCTCTTTCCCGTATACTCATAACACAAACTCAAACCTTCAGTGTGTTTGGAATCATCAAAAACTGCACAAGAAAAGCTGGGAGTTTAATATTCAGGAAGATATGATTTTCATATACACAAAAAAAGCCAGTCCCACGATTGTGGTTGGCCAGTCCATTTTTCATTGAGCTGATAAAAGATCTGACCTGTGCAGTGACCTTTGACCTATAGTGCTAGACGTGAAACGGTTGCTTTATGCAGTATGCTATCATTATCACTGTGTACATACGTATTGTACAGTGTATGTACGCTACAGCTATAAGTCTTTTAAATTTGCACGGTGAATTGCTTGGTTTTTGTTTTTCATATTATCATCAATAAGCGTAAATTTTGTATTCTGTTGCGAAGCATGTGTTGAAGATATTTTTTGAATCCTTTGTGTACATGGAAGAATAATTCTGTTGATACAGCCGAAATACCGGGGCTGTCAGTCGGTAGATTAATATTAGTCTAGCTCCTTTGATATACCCAGTGGCATAACCAGCATTAAAAAAGTGAGGAGGTCCAAGAGGTCCTTGACCCCTACCCCACCCCACTTTTGTTTAATTTTTTGCAAAAAAATATAAAAAACCAAGATTATCTCAAGTTTGGACAATTTCCTTGAAATATCTAGTGATATAGCATATATACATGGCATCAGGTTGAGTTGCGATCAACACCGGGAGAACTGTTAAGTGCAAGCAACTTTGGATGAAGCTAAGCTTCAATGGTAAACTTAATGTTACCGTAGCCTAGCACTTAATTTGGTACTGACTGCAAAGCCTATGGCCTGCACTATGGCCTATTACAATAATATGCATCATTCAACCCTCCTTGCGGCGGCAGCAATCCATAACCAGTGAATTTTTTATGGGAATTTTACTAGGCAACCACAATCAGACCTTGGACAACTGATGCAAGGCGCGAAGGAACATGTAAATTTGAGCACAAATTAAAGGAAATATTAAGTCTGACATAACGTGTATAAACTTTATTTCCTATGATGTTATATGTTTTGAAAACTTTTATTCTATCACTGTATGGGAGCATTCATTTTGTTCCACCAAAATTTCTCACTGGGGGACCAAATTGTCACCCAGTAAGTATGCTAAAAAATTACAATTTTTACTGATGCATCTATCTGCCTATACCACCAGCTCCAACATTTTCAAGAGGGGAAAGACTCGTTTCATTTGATAAGATTCCTATTTTTCTTCAAATTTTTGATGGATTTACATTAAAGTGTGGTACGCAAAATTGGCGGAAACCTAGAAGCACATGCAGATAACAATTTTTGATCAATTCCAAATACTGGAATATGTCCAAGAATATTTTCCCTCAACTTTCTCAATACCAGCGCTTCACCCATGCATGGATCACATTGCAGCCCTTAAACAGGACCCCACGCCGTATGTATGCAATATGTACATGTGCAATACTGCCTTTGGTTCACTCAAAATTATATTTTGTACAGAAATTGACTTTACCTCATAATCAAAAAATGATTCTGCAAGAAAATGTAGAAATCATTGCATCAAAAATGCTAACAGGAATTTGGTTTTCATGATTTTGTATTTGCAGCAACAAATGAGTCAGACAGAAACACTTAATTCTTGTTCTTAAAATACCCAACTTTCATTTGTTTCTTCTCATAGATGCTTTTAAAGGATAAGTTAAGGGGTCAAGCATGTCCATCTCATATGAAAAAGGTCTTCAAAAGAAACAAAATGGTAAAGAAAGCATTCAAATATCTTATTCCATTAAGGAGATATTTAAGTTTAAAGCTCTGTCTTATCTGTGTAGAAATGACTGGTGTAGTAAGTCTACTTAAAAAGTTGGTGTCCCCATCCTCACATTCTTAGCAATTGTTAATGTATTTTAAAGAAAGTTTATTAAATTTTTCACTACTTTAAAAAAATTTCCTCAAACTTTCTTCAGGTGGTACATTTGACTCTTACTAGATTCAGTTTTACTACTTTTCTTACAAATCCCATGGTTTTTAAGCCTCAAAATCGCAGGACAAAATATGATAGAATACATAATGACTTTGAGGAATCTGAAGCTATGACATCACAACTAGTCTGATTTCAGTCGTTTCTACACAAATGATACCAAACTTTAAACTTTGATATCTCCTTAACAGAAGAAGATTTTTAAATGCTTTCTTCACCATTTTGTTTCTTTTAAAGTCTTTGTTCATATAAGATAGATTTGCTTGACCCTGAACTTATCCTTCAATTAATCACTTTAAGTGATATCAAATGGATGAACCTCATAATTGTAAATTAACCTCAAAGGCAATTTTAAGGGCATGCATGTATATAATTTTTTTCATTTTCATGTTTATGTATTTCTATGGAAAATCTTTATGGTTCATCAGTCACACTATGTTGAAACAATTGCAGTTATTAATTTTAAATGCAAGAAAAATGTTAAGAGAAAAAAGAATTTGTTGATGGGTAGATTAATTCAAAGCTCCTCAGCTCAGTGATTCATGTAATGGAATATATATATTTTATTTCTCGATCTCATAATTTGAATTTTTGTGAAGAAGGCTTGGGGAGACTGGTTAATTAATCATTTTGTAGAAGAAGATGTACATAATTAAGAATGAAAATTCTGTTTTGATATATTTCTTTATCAATTTTAAATGAAATTGTTGAACTTGAACACATAGGTGGGATTTGAAGGGGCAAAGGGGGCACTTTTTTCCAAATTTGTATAACTTTTGTATGGTGATTTTTTACATCCTAGCGTGATTTCCCCCTCACTTTTGACTTTTCCCCCTTACTTTTTGCCTTTGCCCCCTTCCCCCACTTTTGGGAGGCAAATCCCACCCATACTTGAACAGCATAATCTGAGTGTTTTATTATAAATCCTATTAATTCATTTGATAAGATAATCCGAGTCCTAGTGACCTATTTTATATCAGGCAGGGACATAGTCAGGGTGATTCGGAGTCAAGAACCTCAAACATTTTTCAGTTACAAGCGGGAAAATTGCATTAGGTCCAATATTAAAATGAGAAAATACAGATCGATGAACCACTAAGAAAAATTGCTATAATTTATGATGTATGAATGTTGAATGATGAAGAATTAGAAAAATATGTTTATAAAAGCAGTAAAAATTTTAACGAAGTGTTTCAATGAGTTTTTTCCAAGAATGTAGATCAAGATTAGTAAAAGCAATGATGTAAGTGCAAAGCAAAGCAAGTATATTTAGAGGGTCCATAGCGGTGGTGTATTCAGCTTTTAGTGCGGCATATAGAAAGTGGGAGGGGGGAGGGTCAGATTTTCACCTTCCGGGTTGGGAGGTATATTAAAATTGGAAAATTATTAAATAAATTTGAAAAAAATGAAAGCAACATGTGGTAAAAGTATTGGAAAATTTGGTAAAATTATTGGAAAGTTTGATAAAATTATTGGAAAATTTGGTAAAATTATTGGAAAGTTTGTGTAACCTTTTTTTAAACATTGTTAACATTTACTGAAACTGAAAGATAATTCACGAAAATGGATGAAAATTTCGAAATCGAATAAAATTGCCTGAAAATCGGAAGATAATTGCCTAAAAATCGAAAATAATTGGCCAGGAAATTAAAGAAAAATTCCTGAAAATAATGAAAAGTTACTGAAAATTACAGAAACATTAAACAATTTAACCGAAAATTCAAGAAATTCACCCAAAATTTAAGAAATTTACCAAAAATGTAATAATTTACCTAAAATTTAAGAAATTTACCAAAATGTAAGAAATTTACAGAAAATTGAAGAAATTTACCACAAATTTAAGAAATTTTCCAAAAATTGAGACATTATTTTGCTAATGACAAATTCATAACCAAATTTGGTTGATATTTAACCTCATATATTCATTTTTTACAATTTCCCTAATATGTATCCTGCTACTTACATTTTGCATACAGAATATTGCCAGGGGAGGGAGCAAGTTTCCCCCCTGACCCCCAATGAATATGCTATTGGTCCATAGGCCTGCTCCTCATGACACAGGGTTGGCATTAGTAAGGGAGTAGGGGTTTACCCCTCTTTTATTAGAATTTTCCTTTAAAGGAAATTACAATTGCAGAATATTGATTTTTAAAGTTCAGTGAATGAAGTGAAATTTTGTTGTAATTATTTTTTTTGTAACTTCTGTGGTTTTAAGTGTAGTAAATTGTTTGAATATGGTCAGGCATGTAGCCCCCATTCCTATTGATTTGCCCCCATCCTCCCCACAATTTGTATCCCCAGGAAAATATCCCTATGAAAGAAATATACTAAGAAAATAAATAATAAATTAAAATCGTCAATTCAATAGTCAACATTGAGTAACAGACTCAGGAAATGCCCTTCCAACTTTCGGAAAATTTCTATCATTTTCGGGAAATTTCCTTAATATTCCAGAAAATTTCTTTCAATTTTCTTCAGTTGTTTAGTGAAATTTGCTTCAATTCTCCGGAAAATTTCCTTCATTTTCAGTCAATTTTCTTCAAATTTTAGAAGTTTTTTTCAATTTTCTGGTATTTTAACAAATTTGCTTTAATTTTTGGGAAATTTCCTTCATATATTTGGAAAATTGCTTTCAATTTTCCATCATTTTTCGTAAAATTTGCTTTAATTCTTGGAAAATTCTTCGTTTTCTGGAAGTTTTCTTTCAATTTTTGGGAATTTCCCCTAATTTTCAAAAAAATTCCTTCATTTTCGGGAAAATTCCTTCATTTTTGGGTAAATTCCTTCCTTTTTGGGTAAATTCCTTCCTTTTAAAGAAATCTTCAATTTCTTTCTTTTTCGGGTAACTTGCTTTCATTTTTCTTAAATCTGCCTAATTTTCTCAAAAGTTTCTTCAATTTTGGGAAACTTGCTTCATTTTCATAAAAATTTCTCAAATTTTTGGGAAGTTTTCTCTTAAAAAATGGGAAAATTTCCTTCCTTTTTGGGGAATTTTATTCATTGTTGGGAAATTGTATTCATTGTTGGGAAATTTTCAATTTCTAAAAATGTTGCCAAAATTTTCAATAAATTTATAACCCCCCCTCCCTTTACAAATAGTTTTTAGACATAAGAGGGGGACCAGGCCCAATGTCAGATATCTTCCTACACCACTGACTTTATCAATTGTGTGGAGATTATAGCATCCTTCTGAATGTTTTGTACAGATTTCTTTAAAAAAGGCTATGTAGCCAGGATTTTGCATAGGACCCTAGGGGTGGGTGGGGAAGGGGGTGTTTCCTCAGTAAAATTTCCTAACTTTACATGGTTCATGAATGGTTGTTAGTGGGGGAGGGGGTGAATGCACCTGTCACACCCAACTCCCTGCAGGCCTGTTTTATATATATATATATATATATATATATATATATATATATATATATATATATATATATATATATATATATATATATATATATATATATATATATATATATATATATATATATATATATATATATATATATATATATATATATATATATATATATATATATATATTGTCATTTATAGACACAATTAACAATTCTTATCTTTCAGTGTAGTTTTCAGAAATGTGTATTATTTATTATCAATATGAGAAAGTTGTCAGGGAATCATAAATGTTTATGTGAATGAAAAGTCAAAAAAAAAAGAAACGAGCAATGAGGGACCCATTGTGCTCTGAATTTGTATGCCTCTGATTTACGATATTTTGGCTGTCTGCATAATATATGCAGGTACATTATTGATTAATTATGTTATTTGAGGGAGTGGGCTATAAGAAAGTGGCCTTTGAAGTAAGAATTCCACACAAATCATCCCTGTTTTAAAGGCTATGAACAGGTAGCAACTTAAGCTTAATTGAAAGAAAATGTGCTTCAAATAATAAAAATAGGAATAAATTTCATCAAAATTGTTTGCAAATTGAACATTTTATGGCATTTTAAAACTTAGATACCTAATTACAATCAATTGTGCAATAATTTGGGGTAAGTAGGAAATTACTCATGTTAGCTCAGTGATTTTCAGTCCTTTCCCCAGATATTTTGAATGGGAGAAGTTGGCTAGTGAACAGAAAATTGGATATTAATTCCGCTGATTGACAAGAAAACTAATTTAACTGTTTAATTTATAAGGATCCTTGTGAACAACTTCAAAACCAGCTCCAGTCAACCCCTGCCCTCTGGGTTCAGGATTTTAAATGTGTGGGAGGGTTTTTTTCTTCTCAAAAAGTGAGAATCACCATCATGTCGGGTTGGGCGGACAAGATTCTGATATTTAGCCGATTTGGGCATGGTTCCCATACATGCCATAAATCTCTGCTATATCCCACCAGTCAGTCAGTAGTAAAGCCATGTGATATGGAGAGGTAGTGATTCCTCTCTTCACTTTTTCAGAAATAACGTTATCAAGGTCCCTCAGTTCACCCACATCAAATTTGACATCAAACTTTATGATTCTACTACATCAATTATATTTCACATCCATGCCCGATTAAGATTGGTGACCCAAGAATCATGTTGCCAGCAACATGCCAGTTTGGGAGGGCATGCGATTGTTAAATTTAGCCGAATCGGGTATGAATCCGATATTTAAACAGTGCATCCAAAATTTTACTTCTCTGCCTGACTAAAATCGGTGCACAAGAATCATGTTGTCAGCATGCCGAGTCGAGAGGGCATGACCCTGATATCATACAGACTGGTTAGCTCAATTGGTAGAGCACCCGCTTCCAGCCGGAAGGTCGTGGGTATGATCCCCAGTCGAGTCATACCAAAGAATTTAAAACTGGGACCTGCGGCCCCTTCGCTTGGTGCTCGGCATAAAGGATCAGAGCAGGGTAATGGTACAGGCTTGTGTGCCGTGTGCGGCTGCAGCTTTGAGCCTGAAGTTGCCATCGTAAAGCGCAAGAATTATTATTATTATTTCGATAAATTACTGAAACAGTATATCTGACATTTTACATCTCTGTCTGACTTAAATAGATCGGTGTCCAAGTATCATATTGTCATCATCATGCCGAGTCACAGGAGGGCATGACCCCAATATCTAGCCAAGTCGGGCATGGTGTTTTGCCCGACTTAGATAAGTATCAGACCAACAGCAGGGATCTGCCCTCCCCCTCACCTCATACAGCCATGATGGATATGTAGAAATTCCTATAATATATAAAAGAGTATTAAAATTTGAGCAGATCAGTTTTTGAATTTTTAAATAGCACTTTTAGTTTTTGCGTTATGACTGACCAAATTAGTTTTAAATTCATACGATGTATGACTTGGCGGACAGCTTAAAATCGTTACGAAGGTGTTGGCTGTATTTATGGCCATGGGAAGTTTACTCCAAAACACTGGTGGTGCAGCGGAGATTCTGGAAATAATCTATGAACAAAGAAAACTTACTAAAGCTGAGCGTCCCTATCACAAGCAAGAGAACGACTGACATCCATGCGACAAATAACGCCAAGTATCTGTAGTGGGCTAATTCATCTGAAGTGAGACGATACTCTTCTGCATTCTCGTTGAAATCTACCAAAGTAAAAAAGAAAACAAAGGTGAAATATATATGATTGTCAAATTGGTAAAATTTGAAAGTAAAAACTGTTATATATCTCCTGTTACACCTTTGAAATAGAGGATATCACTTATGGCATCACAAATGTAAGAACTTACAATGCGGCATGCATAGCCCATGGTATAACTTCCGGAGATCGACTGAATCGTTCGGCCCCTCCCCTTCCCCAATGGCTCCCCAAAAGGTAAAAAGGTCAGAGAGTTTGTTAATAGATCCAGATTTTAAAGCAATGACCTTTTGTTCTTGCTCTTCAGTAACACTTACAGCCTCTGAACAGTTTAAAAACAGTTTTTGTTTACACAATTTTGGAGAAAGAAAAAAATACCATTAGCATATGTTTCATGTTATGGCACCCCCTCGAACCCCAATCCAAGGCTGGCTACACCCTGCTATCCCCACCCCAAATTGTTGACTATTTCTTTGGTAACTGATGTGACCCCCAAACTAAACACTTACCATTTATTCAATTGTTGGTTTTAAAATTTCCAAATGTTAGTAGAATTGTTCAATGAACATTTCCATACAAATGCTTAATCTAATTGAAATGGACAGCAAAATCATGGGTGTATTCAGAGGGGGCCAGGATAAGTAATGACCACCCTCCCCCCCGCCCCCCCCTTCCCTAAATTTTCTGATACCTTTTTTACCATGAGATAATTCTCTGTTTACGTCAATTTTCTTCCATTTTCAGGAAATTTCATTGAATGTTTGGGAAATTTCTTCATTCTTGTGCAATTTCCTACCATTTCCTTAATTCTCGTGTAATTTTTAGAAATTTTCTTTCAACGTTTGGGATTTTTTTTTTTCAATTTTGGGCAATTTTTGGAACAAATTTCTTTTACTTTGGGGCAATTTTTTTCAGTTTAGGAAAATATCCTTCAATTATGGGCAATTTCTTTAATTCTCGTGCAAATTTCGGAAAAAAAATTATTCATTTCCGGGTAATTTTCTTTCCATTTTTGGAAAATTTCTTTCCATTTTGGGCAATTTCATTAATTCTCATGCAATTATTTTCAATTTTCGGAAAAAAATTCTTCATTTTGGGGATATTTCTCTTTAGTTTTTAGGAAATTTTCTTTAATGTTTTTTTTTTTTTTTAATTGATTCTCATGCATTTATCTTCAATTTTCAATTTTTTGGGGGAATACCAAAATTTCCAATAATTTTATTAAATTTTCCTTAAATTTTTTGTTAATAATTTCCCAATTTAAAGAAAGAATGCAATAGGAAATGTGAAATCCTTTCAGGGAGTACCTTTGTCCCTGCTCCCCGTACTGCACCCTTGTCCCAATATGTTCCTTTAATCATGACAAAATTGCTAATAGAACATGACGTTTTCATGTCATCATCCCTCCATGGATTGTTTTGGCTTCCCCCCTCCCTCCCCCTCCTTCCTGACATTTTATCCTGGCTCTGCCTTTGAGCAAAATTAAGTAGTTCTTATTTACTGTTTTTGAAATATTTGGTAACAATTAAGTTGGATTTGTATAAACCCTGTCTGTACTTAATATTTTTTTTTTTTTAAATTACTTCTCAAAATAGCAGGGTGTTATGTTAATCCAGCGTTCATTCATTTCCCCGTCCTGGTTCCTTGGGTTCACACTGAAAATATGTCAAAGGTGACTTACATGCGCTTTCCCTGGTATATGCCTTAAAGTGTAAAATGTGTGACAGCAAACCACATATGACAGCATGGGCAAGATTTGCCTACTGAACTGAAAGTGGGGAAGGGGGGGGCAAAGTAAAAAGTGGGGGAGAGGGGAAAAATCACGTTAAGATGCTATGATATAGACATGGAGAGCTCAACAAATTAGGCGACTGTATACACAAGAACCTCCTATATGACAGTGCCCCCAACTCCATCATATAGATAGCCTCAAACCAATACATATTGCTAGCTATAGTAAAGAGAATCACTCTACCCTCTTCTGCTAAAGGGATTGCTCCTGATCCATTTTTGGAATTTTCTTCAGTGTCGATCTTTAAAAATAAAATTATTGGCATACAGGCAGTGGCATAGCTAGAGCCCTACGGGTCGGGGGCCATACAGGTCGGTGGTGAGTGGGGCCCTATGGGCCCCTGTGGTATACAGGATACATTGATATTTCCCCCCCTTTTTTGGGGCCCCCTAATAGGCCTGGGCCCCCTTTAGTTATGCCACTGCATACAGGCCTCCTTTCTGCCTCACAAAATAAAATCGCTGAACCCAACATTACAGATACTACAATCCATTCCGCCCTGCAAGTGGAGTTTTATAAGCAAGAACTTGGCCCATATCAAAAAGCTGCCTGACATGGACATAATGGTTGACATCAAACTTGATTCTTGTTAAATAATGCTTAATTTGCATTTAAAGTACAATTGTCACCCTGAGAGGATTTCACCTTTCTTATTGCATGATATCTATCCAGATGGGAGGTCAAATTGAGAAATCTTTCACATCAAATTTGGTCAAATAAGTGGAAATGTTGGTGGACTATTTTGGCAGTAATTGCCAAAAATTCCACGAAAACCAAAAATTTCACGAAAACAAAGATAATTGCCAGAAGATGAAAGAAATTTCAAGAAAATTAAAGAAGAGGAAGATTTTGCAAAAATTAAAGAAAATTGAGGGCAATTTTGCCAAAATTACATATTTCCTGATTAACTGCAATGTTTGATGGAAACCTAATAACCAGTGCAATTTTTCGGCTTCAACCAAGATTTTTTTTAGTTTTTTGCCCCTCTAGGAACTGACTCTTCCTAGTCCCTGCTCCTTTCTGCCACAAAATTCAAACCCACTGGACACAAAGTACAGAATCAACAGAGCATACATTCCATTCCGCACTCCAATTAAGTGAAGTTTTATTCAAAATGCCAAAATACCAAACTGCCAGGGTTACCATCCTGGACATATGGTTGTTAAAGAATTAACAATTTGCATCTGAATTACAATTGAATGAGTCTAAAGATTATATTACACTACAGATGTTATTGTCTGGTAATTGATAGCTCAGGTATCCAAGTGCCTTTTGAAGTAAATATTGCAGGTTGGCCATTCCACAATTGTATCTAAACATATAGCTCAAATAGGAGCAGGGTTGATAAAAGTATCATCACATTTGGCTATTGTTTCCAAGTCACTCCATATCAAAACATGCGTAGTATGTAGTCCTTGATTCCATACGGAAGGAAATCATCTGTGCGGAGGGAACCATCTGTGCGGAGGGAACCGTCTGTGCGGAGGGAACCGTCTGTGCGGAGGGAACCGTCTGTGCGGAGGGAACCGTCTGTGCGGAGGTAACAGTCTGTGCGGAGGGAATCGTCTATGCGGGCGCAGGGAACCATCTGTGCGCAGGGAACCATCTGTGCGCAGGGAACCATCTGTGGGCATGGAACCATCTGTGCGCAGGAAACCATCTGTGCGCAGGGAACCATCTGTGCACAGGGAACCATCTGTGCGCAGGGAACCATCTGTGCGCAGGGAACCATCTGTGCACAGGGAACCATCTGTGCGCAGGGAACCATCTGTGCACAGGGAACTATCTGTGCGCAGGGAACCATCTGTGTGGAGGGAACCATCTGTGAGGAGGGAACCATCTGTGCGAAGGGAACCATCTGTACACAGGGAACCATCAGTGCACAGGGAACCATCTGTGCGCAGGGAACCATCTGTGTGCAGGGAACCATCTGTGCGGAGGGAAGCATCTGTGCAGAGGGAACTATCTGTGAGGAGGGAGCCATCTGTGCGCAGGGTACCATCTGGGCAAAGGGAACCATCTGTGTGAAGAGAACCATCTGTGCGAAGGGAACCATCTGTGCGCAGGGAACCATCTGTGCACAGGGAACCATTTGTGCGCAGGGAACCATCTGTGTGCAGGGAACCATCTGTGTGGAGAGAACCATCTGTGCAGATTATCAAACAATCCATACGAAAGGAAGATGACAATGTTTGGTAGTGGTTCTTTGATTCATTTGCTTGACACCCCAATACGTCTCCCCTACCTTACTAAATTAATCCTCCCTTTCCACCCAACTCCATTCATTGCTGCCCATTATCAAAAGTTTTTTATTTAGGTTAAAACACAAAAATCCAACATTGAGGAGGAAAGGAGAAGGGGGTGGGGAATAAATAAAGAAGAGGAAGGAAATAATCAAGAGTTATGATGCAAAATATTTAGCTCTTGCAAATGGTGATGCTGAATTGTTCCATCATGCAGCTATGCCCAAGATTATAGGTCTGTACACATGGGCAGGATTTGGAGGATGCATCAATATCTTTTGTAAGGTGATTTCTTGTGTCTTAGTGTGATTTTTTTATCTTGCCACCACCCCCACAAATTCCATCCATGTCTATAGCATTCTGGCACAGGATCAAAGAGGAATCTCAAGTTTGATGATGTTGAATAGGCCTAATTTTGCAAGAAATGGGTCAATGTGCTAAGAAAATATCAACTCCTCTTTCAAAATGATGATTCACAAATTATGACCAATTCCTCGAGGGTGGGATTATTATTTTGTCAGCAATTAATGTTTTTGTTAATCTGTTTAACTTTTATTCACAACAAAATAACACCCTCGTGTCCAAGTATTTACATTTAGACAGATATTCCTAAACTTGTGCACCGCATATAGGAATTAGCAAATTCTGATTTTTTTTTTCAAAGTACAGTATTTCATAAAATATAGTTCAAGGTTTTTGAATAACTTGGGAAATTTGATAACATGGGGGAATTAAGGTCTCTGTTTGTTTCATATAGTATTAAAATTGTAATACAAAGCAAGGCATGAAGGCATGAATGGTAATTCATATTTGTTCTAGGTTTGTTTTGTAGACCTTCCATTATCTAGAGAGCAAGAGTGTTTTGCCAAAATTTGATGTTCTTGTTCTTATTGCGTATTCGGTTATGATATCATCTATTCAGTCCGGGGCGTACAGACAGACATAACATCGACAACCAAGTCAATGTCCTTTGATAAAATAAGGTCCTAAAATAAGGAATAGAAACTTTTCGGACATGGACATCACCATTTTGTGATTTTCCATCATATAGCCAAAGGTTGGGCAGATTGCCCCACCAATATTCCTCAATATTCCATTTTTATGGTTCAAAATTAGTACCTTCCGTCAGCAGGGGCCATATTTTGTATCCTGTCAGTTTATTTCTGTTACCTGACCTTAACAGTAACCAATATAAAAATCCCAACTATGCCACTGTTTCCCATAATGCTCTGCTCTACTAACATTAAAGCCTTTTATAATGTAGTGCTATTATTTTCAAATTTTGAATACCTCTGCAAAAAATTTCTTTGCTCAGCGAAAGTTAGAACTCAGTGACAAACCTTCAATGCTTTCATGGCTTAATATTATCCACTCCCTTTTAAATGTTTACCACGCCATTTTTGAAATATGAGGAAAAATCAAGAAGAAAGCTAGGCTTTTAGGCGCAAAACAGCGACTTTAAAAATTCAAATATTCTTACAGCAAAATTTTGTCTTTGAATTGGTACATTCTAAGGAATAAAATTACACATTGCAAAATCTTACAATCTCTATGAAAAAATGGTCTCTCAGTTTTCTTTCTGTACATGTTTATCGCAAAATATGAATAAAATGGCTGCTTGATGTCTATTAGCTCAGGTAATTTTACAGGTTCCTTACAACAGGACCTCCCAGACTGTTATTTGTAGATAATAGGGTTTTTTTTGAGCTTTTGTTTTTTTATTTAATTCTTCTTTAAACAAGGTGAGTTTTACTTAATTCTTCTTTAAACAAGGTGAGTTCTTGTTTCAAAAGTTAGAAAATGATAAAAAGGTCAAAAATAAATAAAATTGATATAAAATATTCATCAATTAAAAATCCGTTTTTGGGGTCTACTGTCAATAGAATGAAAACACTTTTGCAGTATTGGGGGTATATCCAGCCCCCCCTTTTCCTAGCTACAACCATGAATATAATAAAAGGAATGAAGGAATTACATTATGCTGGACTAATTTCAATACATTTTTATAGGACAATTGGCAAAATACTAGCAGATTATATCAGTAATTTTGTTCAAATTTTCCTCCTTTTTTTCAAAGCTTGGAGGAGTGAGGGGAACTCTTTATAAAGACATAGTTCTTAGGAATGGTCAATGTGGCTGTATTTCTTTTCATTTTCCCCTCCCCAACATTTTTGGTGGTCAAATCCTGCTTAGGGTTCTATTTCTCACTAACCTATTCAAGCATCTAACCTGTAGTCTGCCTTTTAATTCAAAATTCAATTTGTAGAATATATATATGCAAAAAGACCATCTAAACTGGATGAACAAATAACGTTTGAGAAAATTGAAAAAAAACATATAAATATCCATCCCAAACACACTTAACCTTCTTTCAGTCACTATATATTGATGGCCAACATTTTATTGATGACCACACAACATGTCTTCTTTGAGATAACATTACCATATGTACTTGATAAACAAACTGGTGGATTATACAGTTACATAGGTTTCACATTACACCATATGTTCAGCTGTTTTCACAAAAAGAATTCAGGTTTCAGTTTAGGGATTGCAATCTCAATTACTTAAATAGGTCTGCGGTCATGCAGCAATGTCTATTTTGGTTAAAGGGGCTTTCAGTAGAAAAGTAAAGTCTAAATTTTTGAAATAGCAGTTCTATTAATTCTTGATACTCATGTCGTTTAAAAATAACATTAGTATTTATAAGAAATTACTATAATAGACGTATGGGCACCTGCCTATATGACGACTTTTGCCTAAAAAATAGAGCATTTGCCCCCAAAAATAGGTCTTTTTTTCAAAACTTTGGGAAATTGTCCCCCCCTTCCATACGCCTATGGCATAGGCATATGAGCAGGTGTTTTATGGGGGCAAAATAACTTTTGCCCGCGTTTGCCCGAAAAAATGGTTGATTTTCGAGAAAATCCCCCCCTCCCCCTTTTTTTCTCTCCGTCCCATATGCCTATGAATATTATGATTAATTTGAACATTAGTGTCAAATGTTTTAAAGAATGAAACCTGCCGAAAAGTGAGACTCAAGAAAAATATGCCCTCACTCTTTGGCTAAGTGCCAGTTCCTTTTAAAATAGTTTTAAAATCAGTACTGGTCAGTTTCTTTAACTTTGAAAATAGGACTCTTTGCATACATAATGGCTGATTAAGGTTTGATCAATTTTATTTTATGCCTAAATTTGTGATGCACTGGGAAAGTTGCCCAAATATGTATAGCACATTGTATACTGCAATTACTGGTATATGCCGCCTACTTACATTTTACTTACAGATTTTCACCAGGGAAGGGGGAAAGGCCATGACTCCCACTGAATGCGTCACTGTGTTTTATGCCTTAAATGGTTTAATATAATGCTGTATGTTAGAAATAATACTGTATTCAAATTTTCAAGAAAATAATAAAAATCTATCTTTCTACAAGAGAATACATTTTATGATTTAAGTACTATTTGATAACATGTATAATTTGTGTATTTTTTACTTCACCTTAGTTAAGTATTATACCTGTAAATACATATTTATTTGATCATTATTTTCATATATTTTCTACATAATATTAAGTTTTCATATAAAGCTTGCATTCATTAAGGTAATATTTAAAGTCTAGATCTAATTATAACATTAAACTCATTTCATTCACCCATTTTACTTCCTAGCTAAAACCTTTTATCGTAATTTCAAGTAAAAAATTAAGTCATTTTAAAGGTACATGGACATATAAAGATTTTAAGTTATTGGCATACTAAATTTTCAAGAACATTTTAGCACGTGCTTAAGATATGATGTATGGACAAGAACACAGCTCAAAATCTTGAACGTAATCCTTTATATTTCTCTTCTGGACCACAGATGATCAAATTGCATTTATTACTAAATATGGGTCAAGGCTATAGCAAAATTTCATTTAGCATAGCATATAGCATAGCAAGGTTTAACGTCCCGAAAGTATCCAGCGCTGGACATTATATCACAGCCTTTGATAACCAGTTGTGAACTCACTGGTTGCAGACCCACCGGGATTAGAACCCTGGACGTGCAGGTGACGGAGGTCTTTTTCCTATGCATTATACCCAACTCAGCTTCCTCACATACAATTTGGGGAAAAGATTAAAATACAATAAGTTAACATAAGCACTGGCATAGCCAAAGCTGGGCAGATCGCCCCACAATAATCCTCAATATTCCAATTTTTATTGGTTTAAAATTATATCGTTCTTCGGCAGGGGCCATATTTTGTATCCTGTCAGTTTATTTCTGTTACTTGCCACCTTTATATTTTTTGAGTGCAGATATTTGGTATGTGCTGAGGTGTAACACAATTCACCAGGGTCTAACTCATTACCTGTGTTGAAAAATGGTTTGTGAGGGTTTTCTCAGTTGAATATTGCATAATTATGCAGAAACCATCACAAGGAATTGGCTGAAAACATTTCATACTTCACAATTTGTTATCTTTTTTTGGAAGAAGAGGATCACAGTTTGTCTTCTAGATATACACCACACCACAGATGATGAAATTGCATTAACTGCTAAATATGGGTCAAGGCTATAGCATAATTTCACAAATATGAAAATCCTGGCTACACCACTGAACATAAGCAATAGCTATGGTGTTCTAGACTTGCTATGAAGTCACAAAGTATTGCACAATTTATGCTAATTCGGTACCAATATTTCAAAATACTGTAAAATGATCAATTTGTAACAGATTTTAATGGGACTTTTTGCTATTATCATTATTATGATTTTCAGTCTATTTCGAGCCATTTTTTATGCCATGTTGTTGCTAGGTACCCATATACCTGTAAGGAGCTCATTGTAAAGAGCGAAACATACAACAGGAAATTCTCCATTAACAAAATTCTGGAAAACAGGTGAACATCTGGAAAATGTGCCTTCAACCTTGACGATACAATGTGCAACAAAATCTTATTTTCACTTTATAAGAACCAATTTGAATATTACTTATATGTAATATTAGGTAAAAGCTTTGCATCTTCAATAGAAACTACCAAGTACAAATTTAAGAATGATGTTCTAATTTCGATCTGTTGAAATGGCAATTCTTTACTCAATAAAGAATAATTGACAACAGAAGTCAGCTTTTACACAAAGACAAACTTCGAAGACAAAAATATAATATATGTCAGGGGTGGCGAAATGTTTAAATTCTTAGGGGGGGGGGGGTAATGAGGTCAGGTGACATGTACTAACAATATTGGTGGGGGGGGAGGCTAACTTGATAACACATCGGGTAACATGATAACATATGTTCACTTAAATATATTGGGGGTTTAAGCCCCCCAATTCCCCTGCTCCACCACCCCTACCTATATATAATACTTAAGAGTCAGGTAGCTCAGTTGGTAGAACGCATAACTGAGATGCTGGAGGTACCGGGTTCAAGCCTCAGTCAGGTCTAACCTGTTTTTCCACAGCTATGCAGACAAATAAACCAATCATCAAAGCAGAAAGTACATCGTTTGCAGCTCCTGCTCCCCCATTCAGCTGTTGAGAGAAGTGGCAATGGTTGAATGGTGCTCGCCATCCTTTAGGGGATGTTAAGCTGTCAGTCCCATGGTATGACAGTCACAACCTACCTGGTTCTCTAAACACTATTCGATAAGAGAAGCGTGAAAACGCGGTGTTCATTCATTTCCCTGAGCTAATGGATGGATGATGCACCGTTTAGGCAGCTCTCCTCTATTTTAAAGCTCCAATCCCCTCCCCCCAAAAATATATATATATTTCTGCTCCCCAAACTAATGTAAGCAAAAAAATGTAACGTGCATATTAATTTGTAATAGTCCTATAAGGCCCTCTCCCAATCATTTCACTTGCCCCAAAAAAATTGTAAAGCTGGCTACGGGCCCAAATACAGATCATGCATTCTTTCATGCACTCTCTCAAAAGTAAAGCCAGACATTAAATGCCATCAAAGTGAAATAAACTGTTTTGTACTTATTTTCATACTTAGAAGTCTATAAGCAAGTAAGTTGTCAACTATAAGGGCGGAATAAAATGTTTTTTTTCTACCTTCTGACCTAAGGATAAGGGGAGAAGTCAAATATAAAATAAACTAATATTTTAAACTAATATTTTATAATAAACTTATTACTTTACTTTGACGTTATGGATGCATTATGTCATATTGCAGAGAAAATGGTTTAGTCTTGTCTTACAAACCGGCTCAAGTAGGAAATGGTGTTCACTTTATATAGAAATGTGATTCGTTGGTGATTTTTTTCCACTGAACATGATAGCGTACAACGATAAAGTCTAAAAAGTGCCCAAAGTACCCACGGGGCCCTGGGGTGGGTTCCTTATATACTATATGGCTAAACATTGACCGATTAAAGTCACTGTTGTGTCTATTTGTAGGTTTATCGATGCACTGATCTAAAAAAAAGTCATTTTTAAAATCCAAAACAACAGACTTATGGGTCAAATTTTGGAATGGTCGCCAACATATGAACTTTTCCTAAGATGCATTTTAAAATTATTTTAAAATGTTTTGGTGCCTTTTGATGTTATTGGATGTAACAACTTTCAAAAAAGTGACTGTAAAAATCCAAATGGGCACCTTGTTTGTTCAATTTCAAAATGGCCACCAAAATTTTATACAGTTGTAATTATTGTTATAATTTCATCATCATCATCATCATCATCTCCTCGTCCTCATCATGATCATGATCATCATTATTAGTAATAAAATCAAATCACAAAATGTAAATGCAAATATCGCGCAACTAGGATAATGGAAAGCAACTTAACTGCCAGTGGTCCAAATGTGAATAGTTCATTATCACATTAGTTGTCTGTCTGTACTATGGTCACTAAGTGAAAAAGCATCACCTGTTCTGAAGAGGTCACTAAAAAACACAGTCACAAACCTTGTGATTCAATTCTAACCCAAATTCATATTCAAATTCTTCTTAATTGAAGTGGGACACTTAACCTTTAAAAATTCAGGGAAACTCCACATATACTAAATAACACTTCCGTGCAAATACTGTGTAATGTATGACTAATCATTAAAGGGGTCTCACATCAGAGTCCCACTAGATTGTTAAGTGAAATCTCCTTCCAAATATGGGCATAATTACTCTCTATATTATATAACCTTTGAAACCTTTGATTGGTAATACATGTGACTTCTATCTGTGGAATGTAACAAGTAAAATCTCCACATGTGCATGAGACAAAGAAATCAGTAACATTTTGATAGTGGAGGAGAAACATGGTATAAAGTGAGATTAAAGAAAAGTGTGATTTTTAAGTAAAAGAAAATATCTGAGATAACAGTTTTGTGTTTAAATCGTTACAACATCTTTTAATTGTGACTCTTCATCAAAGAATAAATTTGTATTGAATTTCAGAAAGAGGATATAATTTAATAATAAAAGGACAGGTTTACAGAAATTGTGTTTGTATTTATTCTCTTGTTCACCTGGAAAACATCACCATCATCTGATTCAAAATCTGGATCATCAACAAATTCAAAATCAATCAGTTCCATTGGTATTCCCACCAGTACAACAGCTGTAGAGGGTTTGGTACAGTGGCATGGTGGGTCATCTTTCACTGGGGGGCAAGGGAATTTTGGCACCCCTTCCCCCCCCAAAAAAAAATGCTCATATGAGTAAAACGTTGGTCACATAGATTGACATGAATATTTAGATGGCACCGTTTAGGAAATTGCTTAAAATGACTGTTTCAAATCAGGGACTGTAAGGGGTCCAAGAGGTGAAGTCTCAGGAGGCGCTGATTTGGAAAAATTTCCTAAAAATTAACAAAAATTTCCCTAATAATAAAGAAATTTTCCCAAAAATTTGAAGAAAAAAATCCTTTTTCCCCCGAAAAAAAAAAAAAAATTATGCAATTTCCTGAAAATGAAGGAAATCTCTGATAATGAAGGAAATCTCCTAAAAATAAAGGAAATCTCCTAAAAATAAAGGAAATCTCCGAAAAATTAAAGAAAACTTCCCAATTATTGAAGATAATAACCCGAAAATAAAAAATTAAAGAACATCAAAGCAAATTAAAGGAAATTTCCTGAAAATGAAAGAAATTTCCCAAAATTTAAAAACTACCCAAAAATTGAAAAAAATCTCCGCAAAATGAAAGAAATTTCCAGAAAATTGAAGTAAACTTCCCAAATATTTAAGAAAATATCCCAAAAATAAAAAAGTTAAGAAAATGGAAGCAAATTTCACAAAAATGAAGGAAATTTCCCGAAAACAAAGGAAATTTCCAAAACATTAAAGGCAATCTCTGCAAAATGATAGAAATTGCCCGAAAATCAAAGGAAATTTCACGAAAAAGAAAATTTTCTAAAAATTGAAGAAAACTTAACAAATATCCTGAAAATAAAAGAAATTTCATGAAAATGGAAACAAATTTTAATGAAAATGAAGGAAATTTTCCGAAAACGAAACATATTTTCCAAAAATTTAAGAAAACTTCTGTAAAATTTAAGAAAATTTCCACAAAATGAAGGAAATTTTCTTAAGTATGAAGAAAACTTCCCAAAATTATTAAAAATTTCCTAAAAATGAAGGAAATGAAAGTAAGTTCAATGAAAAAATATCCTGAAAATGAAGGAAATTTTCCGAAAATTGAAGGTTTTCCAGAAATTACAGATTTCCCAGAAATTACAAATTTCTTAAAGAAAACAAATTTGTAAGATGTTCATTATTGGGAGGCTTAAAAAATTTCATCTCTAGGCATGTTATACGGGCAAAGGCCATGAAGCCCTCGTGGGGGACCCAGGGTTGCGTAGGAAGCCCTACGTTTCTTGTGCTTTTGATAACACAAAAGGGCTTTAAAATGTGTCACATCCAGTGGTGTAGCCAGGATTTTCATATGGAGGGGGAGATTTTCATATGGAGGAGGGGGGAGGAACTAAAGTTAAGCGACACAATATTTAGTGGTCTAGTTGAGGTGACACCTTTAGTGTCACTTCCTCAACTTGTTGGCGTGGGGTCCAGGGGGCCGCTTAAGGGCCCCCCAGTTGGGTTCCAGGGGTGAAGCCCCGGTAGGGGTTGAGGGCCCCCAGAAGCTCCCGCAAAATTGACATTTCAAGCGCAAAAAAAGTATGTCACAAACGCATAGTAAGAAGGTGTATTATACAAGTCAAAATTCATGTCAAAGAAAGCCATAATACACCATATACAAAAGACACAATCATGAAAACGCCTAATGTCAAAATATAATGTTTTATTGTTTACGTTTGTACATGGTTAGATTTATTGTCACTCTTTGAAAATATGGGTTGTCTAAAAGAAATGTTTTCAATATTTTACTACAAACTTGTGTAAATGTTGTAAAATGAGCCTGTTCTGTATCAGGTGCACTCTGACACCCACTTCCCCCTCCCCCTCCCCCCCCCCTCCTCACTCTGTGTCTTACTGTAATTTATGTATCTGAATACAAAATTGCACAAATGTTTAAAATATTATTACCGAAAAACCTTTTTTCTAAGAAAGTGCCCTTTTGAAATCTAAAAACAAAATAAGCACCTGAAATGTCAAAGCTTGTTGAACCGACGGCATCAATCTGAACCAACGGATTAAAATCTGAACCGACGGATTAAAATATTGGGGATAATCACCCCCTCCTGGTTACGCCACTGGTCACATCTATTGGGCAAAGCTGCAGACAGGGGTGCTAGGGGGGGTGGTGGCAGTTGATGTAAGAATAGCTTTAAGAAAGAACATTTACAATAAAAAGTATATAAGAATATATTTTCATGACAATTTTTGCCCCCCTGTGAGCATTCGGCACCCTCTCGAAAAGCTTCTAACTGCTGTATTCAATTCAATTGTTTGCCCTCATGGCAGGGGCAGATATTACATATTGCTGACGAGCTACCGCCATGCATTGGCTACTGTCTGAGCGCTAAATCCAGGGACCTGCTCAAGTGCAAATGGAAATGGCAGAAATGTTAGTCTTTTCTGTGGAAAATTCATGCCCTCTTGGACTAAAAAAATGGAATAATACGTGCTTTATAGTATAGGAAGAAATTACTAATCAACACGTAAATTTTCCCAGGGCTGTAAAAAATGTTCTCAGGACCATTTTGGCACCCCCTTGAGCATTGGCGCCCTCTCAGAAAGCTTTGCTGAAGGGATGGGGGGGGGGGCTGTTGCCCTCCTGCCACTGCTGCATTGACAAGTTTGATGTAGAAGTCATGTAAGCTAGTACTTTGGTGGCTGGCAGAGCTGTGCTTTTATATCAAATGGTGACTAGAATGTCATTTTTGAGTGGATCCACTTGATCATATGAGCCAATCAGCAATTAACCATTCCATCTGATTATTCATATAAGTCCGTCATTTGGGAATTTGAAAATCTTTTTGAAAGTTATTCATTACTTTAATCGGTCAATTTTTAGCCAGACACTGGGACAATATAAGTCAGCAATATGGAATTTGAAAATGAATTTTTTGAAATAAGTGCATCAAAAAACGTACAAATAAAGACCATAATTACTTTAATCGATCAGTGTTTAACCATAGGACAAAGGCCAGAGGTCACATGTCAGAGATTTTGAAAATTTGATCCATAAGTCAGCCATTTGGGATTTTAAAAACAACTTTTGAAATCGGTGCATCCAAAAAGGTACAAATAGAAGCCATATTTACTTTAATAAGTTAATGTTTAGCCATAAAGTAA
The DNA here is from genome assembly GCA_020152595.1 of Chiridota heheva. Taxonomy (NCBI): domain Eukaryota; kingdom Metazoa; phylum Echinodermata; class Holothuroidea; order Apodida; family Chiridotidae; genus Chiridota; species Chiridota heheva. Next base: position 2,312,266 of record JAIGNY010000317.1, read on the forward strand.
ATTGAGACCCCTACCCCCAGGGGACTTGTGGGGATACTTTGGGCACACTTTAGAATTTATCGGTGTGCGCCATCATGTTCAGAGGAAAAAATCACTAAAGGATCACTTTTCTATATAAAGTGAACACCATTTCCCACTTAAGCCGTCTGCCACAGACTAGTAAAGAGTGCTTAAAAATCCCAGCCTGGTGTTACATAGCAGGGGGCAGAGTTCACATGCTGCTCCCCCTCCACTACAATAAGAACTTGCAACAACTAACCTACTGTATGAATTTAGGCATGAAATGTAGAAATTATGATTAAAATCAAACAACAGAAGCCTTATATTCAAATTTCATAATGTTGAATTTCTGGCAAACAAATAAGATGTCATTTCTATGATTGATAAATAACTATTGTCTTGTTCTAATTCCTAACATTAACATTCATGCATGGTGCTAATCAGGCATGATGCTACTCTTGATGCTAATCAGGCATGGTGCTACTCTTGATGCTAATCAGGCATGATGCTATTCTTGATGCTAATCAGGCATGGTGCTACTCTTGATGCAAATCAGGCATGATGCTACTCTTGATGCAATTAGGCATGATGCTATTCTTGATGCTAATCATGCATGATGCTACTCTTGATGCTAATCAGGATCAGCTTAACTTAAAGATCAGTTCCAAAAAAAAAAAAAAATCTTCAAGTCACTTGAATGTATTAGACTTAATTTGAATACACTCCATTCTTGCTGGTGTGGTGTGATGCATAGCTTATACGTTCTGCCTAATTACATACGTTACAAAGCATAGCCGGTCACTGCCTACTTACTTATTACTTCAACTATGACCATGGTACCAGCATTATTTCAAGTTTACAATGCAAAAAACAACAAAGTCTCCAAAGTTGTTAGCTTGAACAAATTTATTAGTGTGGTTAATTTCTTGTTTTCTTTGTTGTCCCAAAGGAGTACGAGGAGTTACGGAGAAGGCTTGGTCACTCAATAGGCAAGTGCTATATTACAGCACAGTACAACCAGGCGTATACAGATCCCAATGAGTCAATCAGACGGTCAATGAGACAGTATATAGATCAGTTTGTTCAGAAAACCCTTATAATCTCTTCTTGGAAAATTCCTCCGGAAACTAAAGAACAGTCAACCAGCTGCTTGAAAAAATGCCACACCTTGTAAGATTCTTAATATGAATAAGAATTAAAGGCATATCACGGAGAATTGACAGTTTCATATAACAGATCTATGTCTGAGTTTGAGGAGGTGAAAGCTTGAGCAGTGGCGAAGCTAGACTTTTTGGAAGTGTGTGAAGTAGTTCCACCCCCCCCTCTTCCTTCTCCAAAGAAAAGAAGAAAAATAAATAATGCAAACCTCAAAGAAGTTATGTTTACAATTGTCCTGGCAAAGATTTCAATCATTTTCTTTATATTATTTTCTTTATAGCTATGCAATATTTTTTCTCAGTATTCATCAAAGCTTCAAATAAAAGAAAATTATACACAAGAATTAAAGCAAGTTTCACAAAAAGAAGCAAATTTTATGAATAGAAGGAAATTTTGTTTCCAAATTGAAAGAAATTTCCAAAAAATTAATAGAAACTTCTCGAAAATTAAAGAAAATTTCCAGAAAATGAAAGTATGAATACTGAAGCAAATTTCATAAATTGAAGACAACTTTTCGTTAGTTAAGGAAATTTTCCCGAAAATGTGGAAGGAAATTGCACCAAAAAAATTAAAGCAAATTTGACAGAAATAATATAATTTGCTCCAAAATTGAAGCAAATTTCACAAAATGAAGGAAATTGTACAAAAAATGAAGGTAAATACACAAAAATTGAAGAAAATTTGCCAAATTTGAAGAACATTGACCAAAAATTGAAGTAAATTTCGCGAAAATGAAGGAAAATGCGCAGAAATTGAAACAAATTGAATGAAAATCAAGAAACACCCGATTTTGGTTTGAATATGGATGCTTTCGATTTCAATAATTCAAATTTTCGTATACAGGCCTACTCATATTTTTTAGAATTTTATCTAAGGGGAAAATTGCCTTCCCCCTCCTCACTGGATTTCTTCCAAGGCCATACCATTGTTTTCAGTTATATTCAAATGAAGCATCACTGTTTGAGCTATATTCAGCCAGGATTCACATTCCTTTATTTTCCATTCATGGCAGAAACCAATTGTTTCATTTTCATTGATTCCAGAGAACAATTGATGTCAATTTCTTTTGAGTCTTGAAAATTGATTGTTTGAAAATTGATTGATTGATTGTTTGAGATTTAATTGATTGATTGTTTAATCAGAGTGCAAAGTCATTGTTCAGCACATTCCATTGGAAGTTTCATTTTAGTCTTGACAACTTAGTCTTGACAGTTTGTTTGTTTGTTTGATGAGGTCTTAACGGCACCACGACAACGAAGGTCAAATTGTGCCTGAGAGGTCAGATCATTTTAGAGGTAGTAAGGAAAGAGACCAGGGGAAGAATGAGAGAAATTCAAGAACAAAAGCCAGAAAGCTGTGATCGAGAGAGGAGGTGCATGGGTAAAACTAAAAACAAAGTAGAGAGGGGGTGGAAGAGGAGAATTAAATATGGTTGTAGAGGGATGCATGCTGAAGGAAGGAGACTATTTTATCTGGAGGATTTTTTTGGAAGAACTCAGCAATTGAGTTGTGGGGAGCGAGAGAAGCTCTGGGAAGGTTGTACAGGGGCAAGCAAGGAGAACGTGTTGGATTGTAAGGATGCAGTGGCAATTGTTACAGAGGGGTTGGGGGAACCAATAAGGAGGTGGGAGTGAGTGAGGTGGGTGTGACCAATTCTAAGACGGGTAATATGAGCGTTGTCGATACGAGAAAGGTTGTTGATGGTGGATTTGATTGGGATTGTGGGCTGGATAACATGGAGTTTGTTATCAATTTGGAAGTTCCATAAGGTTTGCCAGCGGTCACGAACAAGAGAAGCGATAAAGCGGTTTGATGTCAGAGAGGGTTTTGGGAAAAGGGGAAAGGAGGAGGTTAAGGGCAAGCTTAGCGGCTGTATCAGCCCTGTCATTGCCAGGGATGCCAACATGGCTGGGTATCCAGAAGAAAAGAACACTTTTCCTGCAGAGGGTGGGAGAAAAGAGTTTCCGGAGGAGGAGGTGGCAGGTGAGGTTATCCCATTTAAGATTAAGTAATGAAGTAAGAACAGCCTTTGAGTCAGAGAAAATGGCAAAGTGACTAAGAGGAGAGTACTCAATAAAGTTGAGGGCGAGGAGAATGGCCTTAGCCTCGGCTGAAAAGATGGATGAGTGGTCAGGAAGTCTGCTACTGAGGGTGATGTCTTGGATGATGGCAGCAGCAGCTGTCTTGTTGCCTTCCTTGGAGCCATCAGTATAGATGGAGGTGTAATTTGAGAGTTGGTCTTTGATTTGGTTGTGGAGATTGATGAAGAGATTAGGGTGAGTTTGAGTTTTGTTATAAGTGGAGAGGTCTAGGTGGACAGAAGGAAGGGGGTGGCCCAAGGCGGAAAAGTGGGCCAGGAATAGGTGCCGAGAGTGGCGGGGTTGATGCCAAGTTGAAAGAGGTCTGATTTAATGCGTAAGCTGAAGGGGCGATAGGGTTTTAGTCCTATCAAAGAGGGAGGAGAAATTGGGGTACCTAATGAGGTTGTAAACAGGGTTCTGGGTGTTGGTGAGGACTCTAAAAGCATAGGAGAGGCTAAGCTGTTTACATCTAAGTAGAAAGGGGGGTTCGTTGGCTTCAACATGAAGGCTAGTGATTGGGGAGGTCCTGTAGGCTCCTAGACAAAGCCTGAGGGCTTCATTTTGGATGGTGTTAATGTGGTTGAGGTATGAGTTGTGAGCGACACAGTAAACAATATTGCCATAGTCAAGCTTGGCATGAATGGTGACAGATCTCATCCTAAAAGATCTCCATCCCTTAATTTCTACCCTTCTCTTGTTCCAATTAGTCTCAAATTGTAATCACTTCTTCATGAAATAGTAGCAAAACCACACACCAAATTTAATCAAAATCCAATTATCAGTTCTGAAAATACCTTGGTGAAAGACAAACTCACATTAAAATGTCCCCCCCGCCCCTCCACCTCCAATTTCTACCCTTTCCCTGTTCCAATATATATCAAAGTTTAATCACCCATTCCATAAGCAGTAACAAAACAACACACCAAATTTAATTCAAATCCAATCATCAGTTATGGAGATATTTTGATGACAGACAGACAAACACACAAACACAGACGAAAACATAGCCCCGTCCAACTTCCTTTGCGGATGTATGTATAACCTCCATCCAACTCCGTTCGCCGAAGTAACAGCCCCATGATGCAAGGAGCTGATTTACTTTTCTTAGGCATGTCGCATTTTACGCAGCATCTATTCTATATCAGTAATGCAAAACTTAAACTATTTTTAAACACCCTGAAACTAGGAAATCATCTGGATTAAGGAAAAATTGTTGATGCACTCAAAACATTTGCCAATTAAGCAGTCTTTTATACTATTCAAAGGGTTAATTTCAAAGCAGAGAAGGAATAGAGGTCTTGGCTTTAAAATCTGAACCTAGCATATTGTCTCAACCTTTTTTATCTCAGTTTACTTTTCTTTTTGTTTAGGGAGGGGTAGAAAAAGTGTTTAGTGTGGCTGAAAGGTAAAAAGCTATGGCCCTCTCACTTTTCAGGAATTCCATTTTTGGTCCCGTCCTCCCTGTTCCCCACTTTTGCAATGCAAGTGCGAGCTATGCAGCATGGGGTCCAGAAGAACCATTTTTCTTTTCCCATTTCTCTCCAAATCCCCCTTCTCCCTAATTTACCCACTTTTTCTGAAAAGTTGTCACCTTCTTAAAAGAAAAAAGTGTCCTTTTCAGAGAGAATAAGTGCCTCTTTTCAGAGAAGTAACTTTTCTGCTTTAGATTATATTTGATATTTTCATTGAAGAAAGTAACACAAATATCGCACTAAAACAGACTGAAATTGTGAAATTGTATGCGCATCACATGCATATAATCTACTTATAACTTTCCCTAAAGACAATTTTTGGGAGCCAAACAGACCTACATCTTAACTTTTTCTGCTGCAAAAGCAATCAGATATGCATACCTTTATTTTCCCTGCGCTTATGATTTGTGAAAAATCTTTAAAAAGAATCTTTGAAATAGGGCACAGGGCAAAGCTTACCATGTGGACCCAGACCATTATAATATACCGACATAAGTGCCCTCTCCACCATCTTTGCAAAGTTCAACAAGTAACCCTTCACAAAGATAAAACCTGAATGTTCCAATATTAAACACCAGTCCCCCTATTATAACTGATATATTTACTGACAGATTAAAGAAAGTAACACAAACATTTATTTTGTTAAATTCAAAATCACCATGCTTTGGGAAGATTGTAATGGCAAAAAGTGTGTGTGTGAGTGTGTGGGGGGGGGGGGTAATTGTATATACCACCCCTCTCCTAAAAGTGGAGGGAATTTATTCTCCCAACCCCCAGGATCTACACCTATGCCAGATAGACATGACTGACCACTAAATGAATTCTTTAAGATAGGCAGATTTGGTATTTTACATTCCTTTCTTAACAGCCAGGCCATGGTGGAGGTATGTGCCCCCCTTGCATAAAATCAAATGGAAAAATATAACATGAGTAGAAGTGGGTCGATATAGTCGCTAGACCTTACACAATTCTAGAAAAAAATGAAACAAGTCTTATATGACAGAGTCACTTACACAATACTGGGGAATTCCAGGTTATATTTAGATATAAGTCTGTGGGGAATTAGGGATTGCTTGCACAATCCTAGCACTAATGATGAAAGTGTAGTGGGGTTGCTTGTGTAATACCAGGGGAATCCCGGGTTATGACCCTTATTCGACCATGGATAAACAAACCCGTCCAAACATGTTTGTTCTGACGTAATGTGTTTCCTTTTAAATTGGACCCTAACATATTTTGATAGATGACCATGGCTATAAACCAACTCTACCCCACCCTATGGCCATGCCCCTGTAAATTCCTCACACGTAATGTTATGTGCTCTGAGTGGCTAAGTCTACTCTATGAGTAGAGTGACTCGCTCTATCCCTCAATTGACTCAATCAACAACTACCCCATGGGCTACCAATCAACGCGTTCTAACCTGTCAAGTCGGTTTATGGGGTCAACTCTGTCAACTCTACCTACCCCACCCTATGGCCATGCCCCTGTAAACTCCTCACACGTAACATCATGTGCTCCAAGTGGCTCAGTCTACTCTATGAGTAGAGTGACTCCCTCTACCCCTCGATCGACTTTACCCCTTGGGCTACCAATCGACACATTCTTACCTGTCGAGTCAGTTTAGGGGGTCAACTCCGTCGACTCTACCTACCCACCCTATGGTTATGCCCCTGTAAACTTCTCAGTGCTCTTTGCACGACGAGTATACTCATCATGACACTGCCCGCCATGTCAAGTGGGCTAAACGGTTCCTTGTACAAAAACAGTGGCCGAGCCTATTTACACAAAAGTACTGTTTTTTACATCATTTTAGTTTTTGCAATTATGAAAAAGAGGTCAGTTTCACAAAGCTATAAGCTACCTATGTATGCATATATTGATTCTTGACATTTTGTTTTGATGAACTTTTGGTTAGGAAAATAAATGAGATCCATTGGGCTCACAGCTACCCAATCGAGCAAAGGATTTACCACTCTCCGTTCAAACTTCACACATGACAAAACCTTGTGAAATGGTCCATTTTGATCCATTTTTAGGGCAACGTGTCATTTTCAAACTAGCATTCACCTGTTCAAAGTCACCTGGGATGCATACATCATCAGATTATGCTCTCAACACACACATGTCGATAGTAGATGTATAAACAACAGACTCTCACAAAAGAAAATCCTCTGTCCTGTATTGATTTTCTGTTACACACAGTTTAGCATAGGGCCTCTTGAAATAATTTTCATGGTTTAATAGTTTCTGGGGCTCCATGAGGCCTAGTGTTATCGTTGGTTGCGGGAGCTAGTGTTGAAGGCCTATCGCCTTCACTAGTAGCCGTACGCATGTTACATGCCTGGCTTTCCTCGCTATTATTTTGCGACATTTTTCCAAGACAAAAATATGCGACTGGTAAAATATTCCTTGCGAATTATTCCGTATATATTCCCAGAAACGTTGTTCGAAATATTTTCCGTTCAATGGTGTCCAAATCAGCAAATTGAACAGTAATAATTTTGCTATGTGCAAAAAGAAGTCTACCACGTTTAGTGCTAATGGGCGAAGTGACCACATGTGAGCGGGCGGGATCTCACATTGCCTCGAACGTATTACGTAATAAAATGTTAAGATAGCAGCAAACTTATTAAAAAGCTCCAATCAGTCACAGTTTTTATAGGGAATATTGCCAAACAGCAATGACAAGCTATCAAAAGATATGACGTCTACCATTCATAACCTTACCCAATGCGCATAGGGGAAATCCCCATGACAACATGCTGGTCAATACAATACAGGCTGACGTCAGAACAAATATGTTTGGACTCATTAGTATATAGCCATGCTCATCTATCGAAATATGTTAGGGTGCAATACAAAAAGAAACACATTACGTCAGAACAAACATGTCTGGACATGGTTTGTTTATCCATGGTCGAATAAGGGTCATAACCGAGGATTCCCCTAGTATTACACAAGCAACCCCCCACACTTTCATCATTAGTGCCAGGGATTGTGCAAGCAAACCCTGATATCTAATTATAACCCGCAATTTTGTTTGGGTGACATATGTCTTTTCTATAGGCCTCTTCCCCCCCCCCCCTCCTCCCTGCCCGTACTGTGAGCCCCTCACCCATGAGACCAGGCTGCCCGTCTTGCCCCTGGCATAAAAATGATCACCACTTCATGCTAACTTGTCAAACCAATGATTTGACTGTTATACCATAAAGGTCCCAAAGAAAATCTTTTAAGAGAACGAAACATACCATCCTCATGAATTGACGAGTGGTATTGCATCTTCTGTCCATCCACAATTGCATTGTCATTTGCATCTTGGTTTATAATTGGCAGGTTCTCCAGAGCTATATCCGTCTTTCCATCCATCTCGTGTTTCTTTGTAAGCCTTTCTGATTCTTACAATCATTTATTAATAATATCCCGTTGAAAATATTCTTCTCCGAAAAAGAAATATATCCCGAATCAATACAGTAGTTTCCAAAGTTGGTTTCCTCTATGGATTAAGCAAAAACATCAAAAACAAACATATCAAGACAGATATAACAACAAAAAGCTCATCAATAAAAAATAAAAAATAAAAAATAAAATTTTCCTGATTTCTATCTACTTGATTCGTCAACTCAATTCCACTGCTGCTACGTATTAATACATTTAAATCAATATGTTAATAATGATCGAAGAGGAAATCTCGTCTCACGAAAATTGCTTGACCTTCCCCAATAAATCCAATCCTAGAAGCAATGTCACTTCCGCTCAATATTTGATTGGCTTGTCGGTACATGGCCGATATTTGTGTAAACATTTTGACCGATTAGAAATGTTGGATTAACGTGTCATATTTCTGGTTTCTACGGTATCCATGCTAATACAATCTTTGGCCTCTTAAGTTTGTTTTACAGGATCAAAATGAGGAGAATTTTTCTCTTTTCTTTGACGTACCCTCATCTTTCACTCAAGTCTATGCACACCCTCTTGCTAGTCGGGACTTAATGACCGAAGACTTTTATTTAAATGTTCTGAAAACACTTGAAATGATACCCATACCAGTCAGTGCAGGATCTATCGCCAATCCAATTTATTCACGAATGCTGCAAAAATAAACTCCCTAGAGAACCCTGCAAAGTTACACGTAGTTTACTTTTACTGGGATTTCATTTGTTTTTCACTCCTCTTCATCTAATAAATTTTATGGCTGGTAGGAAAATATTATATTTATTTTAAAACTATTTCCAGTCTTTTCATCCTTCACAGCAGGTATTAAATGTTTAAATACTATCAATAAACTGAGCTTTCAATCAGGGATAAATGTTTCTTTTCAAACATCTGCCATCAAAATGATAGCAATGCTTATTTAGGTTGTCACAAATGATTCAAACAAATTCCTGTAGCTTTATTGGATGTCTAATAAGTATGTGACTATTTCTAAAGATATATAGGTAGGAATTGTTTACCCAGATGAAAGAGCATGAATGCTGAGCAGCAATGTAGGAAGGTATATGATATTAGGGGATGCGGGGCATATTTGATTTTTATCCCAACAAACCTAAAAATGTATGAGTCTCTTATCACGGTAAAACTATTTTTAGAGGAGGAGGTGGGTGGTAAAATTTTCCTAAAATGGATTGAGGACGTTTTCACAAAAATTGAACCAAATTTCACGAAAATAAGGAAATTTAAACTGAAAATAAATTCCCGAAAATTAAGAAATTATTTCAAAAATTGAAGCATCTTCCATATAATTGAAGGAGATTTCTCAAAAATTGAAGATTTCCAGAAGAAAAGATGCCATGATAGAACCTGACTCTTCAAAATCAATTCGTTAGACCTTCATTATTGAGGGGGGAGGTGAATGATACTTGCCCCCGTTCCTGTAGTTCTATATTTCTTTCCCAAATGTTGTATATCAATTGTTCTCAACTTCTGTTCTACTATTAAATCTGGATCAAGGTTATCCAATTTCGCTGTAGCTAACTTCTCCCATTCAAAATATTTGGGCAAAAAGACCAAAAAGCAAAAGCTAACATGAGTAATTTTCTAGTTCTATGTTAAGTTGTAATGTAAATCAAATGTCTTACTTTGTTATAAATGTTTTCTGTATTCTGATTTGTGCTTTGTTATCATTTCGACCAGTGGAAAAATAAATAAAAAGTAAAAGGCCCTCGTTTTTGAGGCAATGAGCCTCTTTTTTTGCTGTTTAGATAAAATTATCCTCTAATATTTTGACCAAATTCACAAAAAATGTGAGCCAAACTAAGGCCATCAGCAATTTTATCCTTCAAATTGCAAGATGTCAAGAAGTAGCAAAAGACATGACCCATAGAAAACTAACTGGGGTACAAATGCCCACCCATCTTTCTATTTGACCCACACTCAAGTTGCCTCAACCCAATCTTGCCCCGAGGAAAAATATCACTTAATTTTCATTTTTAAAAAGTTAAAAAAAAAACTCTTTTTGAGAGATGAAATGTACTTTTCACATATTCCCCCTTGCCCCTTCAAAGAAATTGTGAATAAACACAAGAAAGTAGCAAAAACACAAGAAACATTTTCCAGGATGTACCAGGCTGTAGTCTCTGGGGTAGAGGGTTACATAAGGTTGTATAAAATATGGTATAAAATATGATCCCCTACTTTGTGGAGGACATGTATGGACTTCCCCCACCCTCCCTTAACTTTATAAAGAAGAATTACGACCCTGGAATGTACTAGGAGTGTGCCATACTCAAAACATTTTTATGTATCTGCCCCTTATCTCACTCTATCAAAAAGCTATATATATGGCAGTACATTTAGTAGGGCAGAAATTACCCCTAATAATTTTTTTAAAAATAAGCTTATAATTATTCATTTTACATACCATATACAAGCTCCTAAATTTTAACATCATTCTGAATAGTGTAAACTTGGCTTTCCTGATGCACATTTTTACTCTTCATTTCAGTTTCCACTTTGAACAAACAAATCAGCTTAAAACAAAAAAAACAGAAAAAGCTCACTCTGATAAAATTAAAATAGGGCAACTTACAGTTGAAAAATCTGCTATTTATTTCCTGTTTAGAACGGCTGCAAGATTGTTCGTTCATCCAAGCAACAGTTTTAACGCTTTTTAACTATCATAATTGATCGAGCAACTATATCCAGCTCTTTTTGCACACATTTAATTAATGTTACGGGAAGTTATTTTTTCCAGTATCACGCAAGTTTGCTTGTACAAGTATAAGCACATTACACATGGTATATTGATATGGTATCTGAATACTGTGTGACAAGAAAAACATCTCGCCATTGGTTTGAATATTGACAATACAAACAGATGGCTAAGCGTGACGTAAAGGAGTCATTCGTAATTTGTCTTTAGTCACTGAAGGAAGGCAACACTCCAAATATCTTTTAAGCCCAGCAGAAATAGTTTCCATTTCTTGTTAAAACTTCTGCTCAATGGTTTTTGGGAAAAGTTGATGACGAACTAATAAGAAGTTAATTCTTTTTTCTTTTTTTTAATAGTTGGTCAGTAATTATCAAGCAAAATCTCATATGTCAACTCTTTCATCATTCACATGTCAGAGACATAAAGTGGCACAGTGGTGCAGGGTGGGACAAAATATCTTACTTTCTCGGATCACAGAAACACTTTTTTTTTTTTTTTTAAATCAGCAAGTACACCGCAACAACAATAACAAAACCCCCCAAAAAATTGAATTTTTGTCTTTTTCTTTCTTTCACACCTTTTTTCCCCTTTCCTACCCATTTTCCTTCTTTCTCCCCTCTTAATTTCCTTTTTCTCCCGTTTTTTTCTTTTCGTTCTCGATTTCTTTCTGGAGACTTGCAAACAGATGCAGTGGAAGGTGCTTGAATCTAGCAGGGGTAGGGGACATGATCTGAGGGGAATTTCCAACTGTCATATTTTCAAAGCATGTAGCACAGCAGTATAGCTTTATAGGGTCAACCCTCCCTCCCCCACCAGAAATTTTAAAAACTTTTATACTGTAGGTCCGAAAACTACTGGTGACCCATTTTCCCTTCCTTTTTAGGATTTACACAAAATTTCAAGATGTTTTGGTCCAAAATAAGGTAAAATATAACAATTTTATACCGTAATCTACAAAAATTAAAAAAATTATAGATCATAAATATTTAAATCATCATAATTAGCCAATTGTAGGCCTATGATAGTATTGGTCATGAATGGGAATATATTTAAGTGAGGAGACTTAAATATCTTTAAATATTTCAAGTAACACTCTTTTTATCTCTGTAAAGGGGCACCTTTCTAACTTTACAAAGAAGATGGGGAAGGGCACATCAGTTTATGTTATGACAATGGCCCGGGTCCAAATAGTAAGTTTAACTCTGCATAGCCCATTTCAAAGATGCCTCACTTATGAATTTTGGGCTGGCTCGCACACTCTAGAAATATCCCATTTTAAAGAGTTTTTAAGAATTATAAGTTAGGAAAACAAAGGTGGGCAGAGGCAAAAGCTATTTAAATATGAAAAAATCCAATATGTTGGGCCCCCAACTTGTCCTAAGGAAAATTCAAAATAGTGTATGTACCCCGAGAGTGTGAAATTTCACAATTTTAGTCTTTTTAGGGTGATATTTGCATTACTTTCTTTAATAAAAGATCTTTGAAAAAATAAGGTTTTTAATGACTAAAAAGGCACTTGTCCTCTTATAAAGGACACTTTTCCTCTCTGAAAAAGGGCGCTTTTTAAAGTTTTGAGAAAAGTGTGGACTCATGCCCCCCTGGTTCCGCCACCTATGGGCAAGAGTCACGGATTGGGGTTCACTGCCCCAGCCTCACTGATATGAAATGAGAAATAATGTCTTCATGGTGCTCATTGCATGACCAGAGACAGGTCAGGGCTGATTTCTAGGGGTCTTCCCCCTTTGTTAAAGCTCCCTAGTTAAAAATTGACCTGACTTTGGGGAGTTCATCCCCTTCCCCCCTCCCCCTCCCACCCCTTTTAAAAATAATGAAATCTCTGTAAAAAAAAAAAAAAAGTTGACTGATTTTGTGAGAAGGTTATCATTGTTTGGGAAGATAAAGCAAATTTGAGACATATTAGTACAGGAGAAGAGTGCAAATGGAAGGGTGGGGACATTTTAAGGTAAGTTTGTTTGTCATCAATATATCTGATGATTGGATTTTGATTGAATTTGGTGTGTGGTTTTGTTACTGCTTGAAGAAGTGATTAAATTTGAGACATATTGGAACAGGGGAAGGGTGCAAATGGAGGGGTGAGGACATTTTAAGGTAAGTTTGTCTGTCATCAAGATATCTCCAGAACTGATGATTGGGTTTTGATTGAATTTGGTGTGTGGTTTTGTTTCTGTTTCATGAAGAAGTGACTTAAATCTGGGACTAATTAGAAAAGGTGAAGGGCAGAAATTGAGGGATGGTTATGTTTTAGGATGAGGTCTGTCAAGACTAAGTTGTCAAGACAAAAGTTGAAACTTTTCAATGGAATTTGCTAAACAATGACTTTGCACTCCGAATGAACATCCAAACAATCAATTTTCTGGACTCAAAGAGACTTACATCAAGTGTGCTCTGGGATCAATGAAAATAAAACAAATTTGTTTCTGCCATGAATGGAAAATGATGGAATGTGAATCCTGGCTGAATAGAGCTCAAACAATAATGTTTCACTCGAATATAACTGAAAACAATAGTATGGCCTTGGAAGAAATCTAGTCGGAAGATAATCTTTAAGTGTTTTAGATTGCAAATGTCCATTACAGATCAAAACTTAGGGATGATCTCTTGGTGGGGCTAGGATTTCTAAGGTAGATTATATTGGGTATGGGGATCAAATAAACTGTTAAAATTATTCTAGGCATGTTGGAATTGCAGCGGGGGCAGAGTGTGCGCTCTAAAGATTGCTAATATTCTACTTTATGCCAAAATTATGATGTATGACTGGGCAGACCGACCAAAATCTTTATGTTATTCTTTTTATTTCTTCTAAAATCTCAGTCACTGAAAATTATGGGATAGTCTAGTAGTAGACTTGGATTAAAGGTTTAGTAAAGACTCAAAATGTTGGGTTAGATTTTTTCTGCACAACTTCAAAGAATTACAATTAAAAAACAAAAGGGTTTATATAATAAAATATCAAGGATGCCATGTCATAATATTACAATTGTCCATCAAAATTTGTGTATTTATGCATAAGATTTCAAAATGCTGTAAAATGGTCAACAAGTTTTAACTGAATATGAAGGAACAGCTTTGCTTGTTTATAGTATGATAGATTTTAAAATAATTTAGCCAATGATCCCTCTACATGTCTGCATGTCCATACACATTTAATAACTAATGGTGATAAACAGTTCCATATTTTACTGTATTTTCACATAACATTTTTTCATGAGCATGACACTCCCTCACCCCCAAGTACCCTGGGGTCTTAATCCACTCCCAGCAGATGGGTATAGAAGGCATTCAAAGTTTTATGAATAAAATGCCAACTATTTTCAATGTGTGTTGTTAAAGCTGATCTCCAAGTTAAACAAACTGACCAAAACATTCAAGGATTAGTTCAGGGGTCAATCTTATATGAAGGAGAACTGTCTTAGCTGTCTTATTTGCGTAAAAATGACTGATGCACTATAAGTCTACTATGGAAACAAGGGCAGATCCAGAGGGGAGATCAGGGGGATCCGGACCCCAGGTGGCTCCGTCACGGCGTAGCATGAGGAGAACTTTTGTTCTTGTTGTCTATGGCTATTCTGACCTTTTTTAATGATGGGGGAGGGGGGGAGGGGAAGAGTTAGTTCTGAAAAATGTTCGTAATCATCCTAATTTCGTAGTTAAAAAAGTCTGGTATTGCACACATTCAGTCTTTTTGGGCATCTAAAACTTGAAAATAGAAGCTTACCTTGACCCCATGCCAAAAAGGTTTGTACCCCCAATATCAACCCCCTTCCTTGGAATTTCACCAATACACTTCTAACGCTAAAGCCATACATTTTCATGACTTGACTTTGAATTCAAGGAATGGACCCCAATCCCTCCCCCCACTTTTTGAAAATCCTGGATCCATCCCTGCCGTTCCCGCCTTCATCCTCAAATTCTTAATAATTGTTAATGTATTTTAAAGAAACTTCATTTACATTTTTTACTATTTGCACTATTTTTCCTCGTACTTTCTTAAGGCAATAAATTATATTTATCCTTACTAGATTCTGTTTTACTTCTTTCCTGATATATTCAATGGTTTTAAGGCACAAAATCGCAGGGGGAAATATGATAAAATACACCAAGATATTGAGAAGTCTGATCTGAGGCTGTGATGTTACAACCAGTCCGATTTCATTTATTTCTACACAAATGATACCAATTAACTTAAAACTTATTTATCTCCTTAATGGAGTAAGATATTTAAATGGTTTCTTCACCAATTTGTTTCTTTTAAAGTGCTAGATGGACTTGCTTGACCCCTGAACTAATCCCTTTAATCAAGTTCAATAGTGATTTAATACATAGTTCTTTCCTAAATGATCTAAAACGTTTTCTTTTTTTTACGAAACGTAAGTCATGGAGCAAATATGAGATACTGATTAATTCTTCAGGGGATTACTAGTAAGTTTGCAACTAATTGTTGCTGCATGTGTTTGTCGTGTAAATATCAAAGTGGACACATGCCCTTTATTGTTATTAATTTCCTTGTTTAACTGGACTTTGGCCTTCTTTGCAATTAACTAGCACTTTCATCAAGGTGTTGTTAAATTCCTTGCTGCAGCAATAACATAAAGCAAAATTTATCATGTCTTTTCTCTAAAAACATATGTTTGTCTCTGAACTACTTCAGATATGGTGGTGCCAGCAGCAATAAGGAAGTCTTAGCTTGGCAAAACCTGAATCATACACAGTAAAAACTTCAACAGGGAGCTTTGAAGGCATTTTAATTCAAATACTGAAAAGAATCAAACTAGAAGCCCTGTGTAGCAAAGCAACACAAGGTTTGTTTTAGTTGAAAAAGATCCAACCACCTTTTTATAAGTGTGTGTGTGTGTGTATGTGCGTGCATCTGTGCGTGCTTATTATTATTATTTGGGGGGCAGGTACAGTGAGCGGTGAGAATCACTTGCAGATTCAAGTATTTTTTTTATTAAAAGGGTTTCATAAAGAATTTTTTTGATAGTTTTTGTTAAATTTTGGTGAGGGTTATACCACCCTCCCCATCCTCTACTACAAAAAAGTCCCTCCCTTTGGCTTACACCCATGGATAACAAAATTCTATGCACAAATAACAAAGATGTTTAAAAATAAACATTGCTTTATTTTTTTTACTGTTTGCAAGATCATATGCCATTTTTCATCATATATGACAGTTCACCAGTGTTCCTTCTCCTCTTATCGGGCAAAAACAATACATAGGCCTATGTGAAGGAACAACAAAAAAACAAAAAACAAACAAAAATTGGGCTGGTAAACAAAATAAAATTTAATGAAATGCATAAGATTAAGATTTGTTCAGTTTTGATCATATTCTTTGGTTTTAATTTTTTTATTATTATTAAATTATATTTTATTATTATTTAATTATATTTAAATATCACTTAGAAAATTATAAGTAAAAGTTAAAGTTTTCTTCATTGATAGGTGTCAATAGGTGTTTAATGTTGTTTTTAAAGAGACAAAGTCTTTGATAAATGAATTATGATAGATAATTAATCTAGAATGGTAAATACCATCATGGTTCACATGCCCATGCAATTTGATACCCATATTATATGACCCACCCAATTATAACTAGAACGGTAAATACGTCATGGTTCGCATGCCCATACAAATTGACACCCATATCATATGACCCGGCCAATTATCAAAATGGCATCTCACACCAAGTCCCACATGGCATCCGATGTCCCACATGGCATCCCACCCCATGTCCCACATGACATCCCATCCCATGTCCCACATGGCATCCCATCCTGTGTCCCACATTGGATCCCACCATGTCCCACATGGCATCCCTCCCTGTGTCTCACATGGCATCTACCTTATGTCCCACATCAGGCTTCACACCTGATGTCCCACATAGCATACCACCTTATGTCCCACATTGGATTCCACCATATGTCCCACATGGTATCCCTCCCCATGTCCCAAAGATATCCCACTTTACGTCCCACATGGCCTCCTACCCATGTCACACATGGCATCCCACCTTATGTCACATGTGGTATCCCACTCTTGTGTCACACATGGCATCCCACCCTATGTACCACATATCCCATCCGATATCTCACATGGTATTCCACCCCATATCCCACATTGCATCCCATCCAATGTCCCACAATAGCCTCCCACCCTATGTCACATGTGGTATCCCACCCTGTGTCACATGTGGCATCCCACCCTATAACCCACATGGATCCCACACTATGTTCTACATGACATTTCATCTGATTTCCCACACAGCATCCCACCCTATGTCACATCACACTCCATATCCCACATTCCATTCAATATCCCACATGGCATCAAACCCCATATCCCATATTGCATCCCATCCAATGTCTCACATAACCTCCCACCCTGTCATATGTGGTATCCTACCCTGTGTCACATGTGGCATCCCACATGGCTCCCGCCCTATGTACCACATAACATCCAATCCGATTTCCCACATGACAACCCACCCTATGTCACATGTGGCATCCAACCCCATATCCCGCATAATAATAATAATAATAATAATAATAATACATAAATTTATATAGCGCTTATTTTGTAAAAACATTCAAAAGCGCTTTACATACAAGGAAATTACGATACGAAAACAAAAATAAGAATACAGAAATGACAACATAAATAGAAATACAATGGATGAAGCTGCACATTAAATAAATGTCTTTTTAAACAAAAAAGTTTAAAGCTTAATTTTGAAGAAGGTCAGGGATACATTATTAATACATTTGAGTTCAGTTGGGAGTGAATTCCACAACCAAGGACCTTTATAAGCAAAGGCCCTTTCGCCAAGAGTTTTATGCTTAATACGGGGAACAAATAAGGACTTGAAACGAAAGTCATAGTGGAATGGTTTTTCAACTACCATTTCACATAAATATTTTGGAGCAAGGCCTTTAATGCACTTGAAAACTTGCAAAATAATTTTATAATAAATTCTTTGTTTGACTGGTAACCAGTGAAGGGATTTCAAAACAGCATTAATGTGAGAAAATTTTGGTAGTCTGAAAATCAACCGAGCAGCACCATTAAGTATTCTTTGAATTCTGTAGAGTTGATAATCAGGTAGTCCAACAAGAAGTGAATTACAATAATCAATGTGAATTTTAACAAAAGCATTAATAAGGGTTTTCATGGAATCTACATCAAGATATTTGGCAATCTGACGAATGTTATAAAGACCGTGATAAGCTTTGGAACAAACTTTTCCAATATGAATATTCATAGACATGTGATTGTCCAAATAAACACCCAAGTTTTTTACACTAACAGATGGTTTTATTACGGCATCACCAACTTTGATGGATTGGACTCCAGCTTTAGCTAATTGCTGACGAGTGCCAATTAGAAGAAGTTCAGTCTTGGAGTCATTGATCATGAGATAGCATAGCATTCTATCAGATGTCCAACATGGCATCCCACCCTATATCCATCGACCCCATAAGCTGTTTCTTCCCAGCTATCAGTCCTTGATAGAGCATACTAAGTATGAAAGTCAGTCAGTGCATAAATAAACTTACGCAAATGAACTGCTGAATAAAATCAATAAAGGCGGAGTCAAATAATCATGCCTGATATAGCCCTTGGTGCATACCTCATAGTATATCCCATCCCATGTATTTCACTTTTAGGCATATGCCAGGGAAAGCACACATAAGTCACAATGACTTGTTTTCAATGTATACCCGATAAACTTGACAGGATGGAAAGTGGATGAACACCTGGTTAACACCCTGCTCTTTTCAAGAAGTGTTCAGAGAATACCAGGCAGGGGGTGAAACTCCTATCATCGGGACCAACGGCTTTACGTCCCCGCCAAAGGAAATACAATTATACTTTTATCAAGAACTACATTGATAATCCAGGTGGGTCATCAACCAGTGAGTTCACAACTGGTTATCAAAGGCCGTGGCCATCTTGATATAATGTCCAGCACTGGATGCTTTTGGGACGTTAAACCTTGCTTTGCTATGCTATGCTATGCTAATGTAATTTTTAGAGGGTGGTATGAACAAAATGGCTGCTCCCATTTATTTTTGACATAATTAAAGTTTTAACTATAACCACTCTGTAGAGTGCATACGTCCGCCCCCTTTGCAATTCCAACATGCCTAAAATAGTTTGAGAGTTAATTCGATCCCCATACCCACTATAATCTACCTCCAAAATCCTAGGCCTACAAGATTTATCCCAAGTTTTGATCTGTAAGGATCATTTACATGCTGAACACTTGAAGATTATCTTTTGACTGATTTCTCCCAAGGCCATATCATTGTTTTCAGTTTCATTCAGGCTAAAGCATTCATTGTTTGAGCATGGAGGTAAAGTGGTACCTCCATGGTTTGAGTTCCATTCGGTGAAGATTCACATTCCATCATTTTCCATCCATGACAGAAACCAATTGTTCTTATTACATTGATAGTAGAAGCCACTTTATTTAATTTTCAATGTTAAGAAAATTTATTGTTGGATTCTTTTCATGATGTGAATTCATTGTTCATCACATTCCATTGGGAAGTTTCAACTGTGTCTTGACAGACCTTACCCAAAACATCCCCAACCTCAATTTCTGCCCTTCCCTTGTATCAATACATCCTTAATTTAAATCACTTGTTCCTTAAGCAATAATAAAACCACACATCAATTATCAATTCTCGAAATATTTTAATGACAGACAAACTTACCTTAAAATGTCCCCACCATTCCATTTGCATCCTTCCCCTGTTACAATATGTCTCAAATTTGATTCACTTCTTCCTTAAGCAGTAACAAAACCACACACCACATTTCATCTAAATCCAGTCATCAATTATTGAGATATCTTGATGACAAACAAACAAACAAATAGACAAACAGAGGCTAAAACATAACCTCCATCCAACCTTGTTGGCAGAGGTAATTAATTAGAAAATATATGTTAGTTTACTTTGCTTAATTTGAAAGTCATTTGAGCAAATACTTGTAAATATTGCAGCTTCTATCATAACGAAGAATGAAAACCCAGACTTGATGTCTCCTTTATAATCACAACCAGTAGTGTGACCATGGAGGAAGGGGAGGGGGTTTAGGGGTAGTCAGTTATGGTCCTTCAGATTGTTATTTTATGATTTAGTCTATATCATTGCTTAAAGTTTGCTTAAGTAAAGCTGTATGGTTATGTTAACACTCTTTATAGATACTGTATTTGGACAGTTAGCAATTACATGCCTTCAAGATGTACTAAAAACAATGAAAACAGTAAAATAGTCCCATCGTTTTACAGCATTTTAAAATTTAGATATCTAATTCAGGGCAGTGGAGCAGGGGGAGGGGGCTGGGAGGCTTTCAGCCCCCAAATAATTTTAGGTGAACATGTGTTATCACACTACCTGACCTCATTAGCCCCGCCCCCAATATTGTTATCACATGTCATCTGACTGCATTACCCCCCCTTAATATTTTGAATGCCCTGCCACCCCTGTAATTAGCATAAATTGTGCAATACTTTGTGACCTAGAAAGGGGACAACTAGAAAATTGCTTATGTTAACTTATTGTTTTTCTGTCCTTTCCCAAATTATTTTGGATTGGATAAGTTGGCTACAGTCAACTGGAAATTGGATACTATTATAACCTTGACCCGATTTAAAAAGAAATATAAAGAATTTCATTGAAGAAAATAAGCTGTATTGCTGTTCATATACCAGCACTTTAGCAAAATTGTACAACTTTGAATTGTAATAACTTCAATACTATGAGTGCTATTGTGACCGTTTAGCTTAAAGGAAAGGTATCGCCCCATAAAAACATTCAGAAGTGAACGTCTTTGTGTTGGTAACTTCACTTCCGTTTTTGATTTTCCCTTTTGATTGTGAGAAATCTGCGATGTTATCGATCACACATCCGTCAGATCAAACATCCTGGCCCTTCATGAGTTATCGATAGCATCACAGATTACTCACAATCAATAAGGAAAATTGAAAAACGTAAGTGATGTTCCCAGGACAGTGATGTTTACTGAATTTATTTATGAGACTATACCTTTCCTTTAATTTCTGCCTTTCCATATAGGCCTACCCCCACCTCGTATGCATATGACTGCTGATCACAACTGTTTGGATTTATAATTGTTATTTCATGGATTCTGCAACTGCTCCACATCTAAAGGGGGAGGGGATACCCACCTGTCAGACAAATCTAAATACCACTCACCGGGCACTCACCTCTGCTCGTCTCATGCCGCAATATGTAACCTACCTGTCTTGTCATCTTTGTGCCTGTCAATAGTTATAACTTAACTAGGATATATAACAGATTTCCATGCTTACCTTAAATCAACAAGTCTGGCATCCTAGCTTTTACCTCCTATAAGCAAAACCCTGTGAACATTCGATGATTCTCCTTCAAACCTGGCATACAACTTACAAGTTCCAATGAAAAACTCTCAAAAAAAAGTGTGCTTGATCTCGTTTTAAATGAACTTCAACACGACGCATCACCATAAGATTAATCCTTTGCATTGCTAATCGTTGTATTGTAATAACATGGGCTTACAGATAATGAAACAAGCACTGCAGCTAATGGAATGTTAAAAAGAAAGTTAAGTGGGAACCGTCCATCAATGTCAACGACAGGTGACTTTACAGTCTACATACAGACGAATAAGACCCTTTTTAAAGAGCTTTAGAGCAAGACAGCGAAGTATCCATTTCCGACTTAAAGGCTTTACAAAGGTTGATATTCCCACAAGGACTGGTACTTTACGACACAAGGATCAAGTAGGGAGTTGTCAGTGTGTCCTTGCGTTAAAAGTTTCACATATTACGTAATCATTGTATATCATCGGGATTGATGCGCATGAAACTCCAGCATGGAGATTTAAAACGCCTCAAAAACGATGGACGATCAAAATGAACGTCAAGATAACTATATACTAACATGTACACCGAGGTACATGTTATAATTGTTTAGCTTTAGAGACAAATGAATTCAAAAGACCAATAGGCCTACATCTAACAATAAATTAATCAATTATTATTGATTCCCGAACAAGGTCCGACCCATCGGATTGCATCTCAGCTCCACATAGATGATATGATAACATGTTTTATGAGCAAGTTATCATAATTTATAGAACTTTTGGGGATATAGGGTGCTGCAAAGTCATAAGCGGGAAGCAGAGAGAGTAAGCCTGGGTTGGGTAGACACGCCAGTGTACCACAACTGGTTATCAAAGGCCGTGGACATTGACTTGGTTGTCGATGTTATGTCTGTCCGTACGTCGTGCCTGTGTTCTCGTCCGGGTCGTATTAAGCGTTTCGTGATAGCATTGTTACTATCATAACCGATTACGTAGGTGACGACCCCGTCATTGTAATTGTGTGTTCACTCGTCGTCGGCGTCTTGAAAGATACTCCCTGGAAAATTTATCTTTCGATTGGAACATCATTGAAGGAAATTTTGGTAAAAAATTATTGGGACTTGGTATAATTTGGCAACATTTTTCGATAACTGATGAAAAATTTCCAAAATCGAAGAAAATTTGCCGCCAAAATGAAGAAAATTTTCAAAAAATTGCACGAGAATGGAAGAAATTTCCCAAAATTTTAAAGATATATCCCAAACATTGAAGGAAATTTACCGAAAATTGAAGAAAAGTTATTGAAAATTGGATACAAATTGCCCCCAACAAAGAATTTTTTTTTTAAATTGCACGAAAATGAAGGAAATTTCCCAAAGATTGAAAGAGATTTCTCAAAAATTTAATGAAATTTTCCGAAAATTGAAGAAAATTTACATAAACCGTGACTAAAAATTATCTCATGGTAAACAAAGCCTATCGGAAAAATCTCAGCCATGCTCCTGGGGCCATCCCCTCCCCCACTTCCTGGCTACGCGCTGGTCACGAGTTACATCTGTATGTGATGACCCTGCTGTATTGGAAATCTCAATCATGCAAACAGCACAAAGTCCTGTCAAATTCGCTTAAAAATTGTTCAGTTTATAGCTCTTTAAAACCTTAATCCCTAATTAGTATTAATTGCGCGATATCTTGTGATCTCAGCAAGGGACAACTAAAAAATTGCTCATGTTAATTATTGTTTTTCGATCCTTACCCCAAATATTTTGAATGGGAGAAGTTGACTATATTGCACCGGAGATTGGATATTTAAGTTTGACCCATGCAGATTTAGCAGTAAAACGTGATTTGACAACCTTTGATATATGAAATATAGAATTACATCAGAGAATTTTAGTTGTATTGCTTTTCATACATCATCACTTTTTGCATATATTGAAGATTTTTATCATCTTTCATGTGTAGTAATTTTAAAAACTGTAAGTGCTATTGTAACCGTTTACAACTGTTCTAGTCAGAATTGAATGATTTATCATCTTCCATCTGGATTAGAAATATCTACATGCAGGGATGGTGCTAGCTCCTTCTGATTTGGGGAGGGGTGTAGAGGCATCAGTTTACAACTGGTTATTCGCGAAGGTGAAGGTGCCAAAAGACTGAAAGAGGGACGATTGAATTTCCAACTGCCATGTTCCTTTTTCCAACTGGTGTACAGTGGGACACCCCCACACACCCCTGTAGCGACGTCTCTGTCTACATGTCCATACCTTTACCTTTAATAATCAACTATATGTTGGCTGGAGCCATGGCCGTAATTTCCGGGGATAGGTAGACAAGCGCCCACTTTTTGGTTACAAAAGTACAAAGTTTCGGTGGTGGATGCGAGATGAAAAACGTCAGGGGGTGTAGCCAACCGTCCGGATTGGTGTGTGTGAGGGGGAGTCGTTAAAATGCTGAATTTTTCCAAAATTGTGGCAAAATAGCGATTCCAAAATTGTGGCAAAATAGCGATTCCAAAATTGTGGCAAAATAGCGATGTTTAAACTGTTCATGGCAGTCATGGTAAAATTGTAATATGTTACTGAACAGAAAAAAGTGCCATTGCCTCAAAATATGAACCTCATAGCAAAATTTCTTGACATTTAGCAAAATTTATGGATCTTTTTACACTCCGGGAGGCGTTGAGCGGCGGAGGGGGGGGGGCAGTCGAGCGACCCGATCGACCTCCTGGCTAGTACTAATGTACGTGGACACGTATGAGATGACGAGAGGTTTGATGTCGGTGCATGTTAGTTTATGGGGAGTTTATGATAGGGAAATTTTGTGTGCAAGTCGCAGGCTATAACCCAGCCATCCCCATCGGGAAAACTATGGTGCCATGCACCCCGGTACCCTGCACAGAGGAGTGGGAAGTGGCGGCAGGGGCAAGCAGTGGTGGTGGGTCGTGTTTCACTGAGGGCAAGGGAATTTTGCAACAACAAAAATGCTCATAAGAGTACACGTTGGGCAAATTGTAATGCACCCGACGTTTAGATGGCACCGTTCAGCCGATTAGGAAATTTTTAAATTAGTGTTTCAAAGATAGGGGTGAAGTCCTGGTAGAGGTCCAAGGGGCGAAGCTCCTAGAATACCTATACATTTCTCGTGATTACGATAGCAGAAAATTTCTCATAGGCCAACTGTTGTGATTAAAATGTGGTGGCGTACATTTTTATTCCAATTAATTTCTGATTGGCCTATCAGTTTGACTAAGTGCAAAATTGGATTGTTGTATTTTGATCAGTTAAAGGCACAAATTGAAATATAATTACCGCCACATAAGAGACGATAACTGGCCTTTAAAATTGTCAAATCTTAGTAGGGATGCAGCCGTGGTAGGGACACAGGAGGCGAAGCTGCCGGAAGCCCTACGTTTCGCGTGATTTTGATAGTAGAACATTGCTTCAAAAGTGAGGGCGTCTTTTGTGTGATATTTTTTTTTCTTTTCCGCTGCCTGCTCCTTGCCTTGTCATCACGTCCAGACATGCCAGATGACATTGTTTAGTTCTTCTCTTGAGTTGTTTCTCATCTTTATGCTTGTTTGTCTGTTTCTTATCATCCTCGGTCGGTAGTGTTTAGCAGAACCCGGCAGTCACTTCTGGTGACTGATGGGAAAATGCAGGTAACTACCGCGTCTGTCCGTTAATGTTGTGTATTCAATTGTTGTTGTTGTTGTTGTTTGTGATAATTTGTAAGCATTTCATCCACATCCAACAGTCCAATCAAATCTCGCGACATCGTTTTTTTCTTTCTTTCATGGATTTAATCTCGTGGAAGTTTGTTCACTCGCCGAGTGCTCGCCTAGTCTCGGTCGAACGTTCTTTCACTCGCCTCGAAGTGCTCTCAATGAAAGTTTGTTCACTTTCACTCGCCGCCAAGCTTGTGCGAGTCTCGGTCGAACGTTCTTTCACTCGTTTGTTTACTCGCCCGGTCGAAGTGCCTAGTGCTCTCAATGAAAGTTTGTTCACTCGCCTAGTGCTCTCAATGAAAGTTTGTTCACTCGCCGAGTGCTCTCGGTCGAACGTTCTTTCACTCGCCTAGTGCTCTCAATGAAAGTTTGTTCACTCGCCGAGTGATCTCGGTCGAACGTTCACATGCAGACATGCACTGTTGTGTGAACGTCTGCGCTGTACATGTTAAGGCTTCCAATCTTCTCTTCGTCTGGCATGGTACGATGGCAGTGACAAAATTATAGGGCCCAAGTTAACTTAAAGCCTGATATCTTTAGCTGATAAAGAAGCCTGGGCCTAGGAGAATTTGGCTAATACTGTAGTAACGTATGAGTATGAGTATTTAATTGTAACGTCAGTGTAATAAAACCTTTTTCAAAATATCATGTCCTAATGTTATTACAATTGCCTAACGACACAGTAAGACTCGACGTACGAATTCGTCGCTGATTTATTTATTACCAAATGACCATTGAAATGCGTTCCAACTGTGAAAAGACGCCAACTCCACGCAAGGTTTATTGGGTGAATAGGTTTAATAGAAAAAATAGTAACGAAATATACTTCCCGTGCATTTATCAAGTCCTAACAACCGGCCGAGTACCCTACACACCTATGTGCATGATTGACAGCACAGCAAAGCTATGAATATTCAAATCCAAAGAGGCTGTATGAAAGGCCTATACAAGACATGCACTGCATTATCTGGGAGACTCCAATAAAATACGCTCTCACTTTCGGTCGATTGCTCCTGTAATAGGTGTCAAATCTATCTGCGGAAGCAGGCAAGTAGCCAGACTTGTTTGGGGGCACACATTTTGACGACAGCAACAATGAAATATTTACACTCGTTTTGGACGGTACCGATGGTACCATTCATTAGCCACGCAATTTTTGGATGTAACCAGAGGTGTATGAAGCAGAGGGAATAGTAACCTCATGAAAAAGATTTCACCTTCTAGGCTGAACATTTTCTTCCCGGTTGAAAGGTAAAATTGAGATTAAGTTAGCATAAAAAAAGAAGGTAAAACTACAAAAAAAATTGGGTTAATTATATAAAGATTTGCCAATTAAAGAAAATCTAACATTTATCAGAGATTAAAGATTTCCCGAAAATGAAGGAAATTAAAGAAATTTTCCCCGAAAATTAAGGAAACTGAAGAAAATTTTTCCCCAAAATGAAAGAAATTTTACGAAAAAAGAACTGATTTCCAGATAATTATCACTAAATCATCTTATATACGCGCCTCCAATTATCACTTTAATAGCTTCTTTTTTTGACAATAATTGGTGGAAATTATACGATTTAAGCAATTTCTGATACCAAAATATCGTCCAAAAAAACACGCTATACTTCCAGGGGCTTTGCTCCTACATTTGACACATTTTAAAGCACTTTTAAAATCACGAGAAACGTAGGGCTTCCAGGTGCCAGGGGCAAACTTTGTGCTTTTCAAGATGCCAAATCAATTGGGGCATCAATCTTAGACATGTCAATTAGGTAATGATTTAGTTGTCTTAACCCATTTTGGTTTAACCCATTATAAGACCTAATTGAATCAATTTTATTAAAGGATTAGTTCAGTGGTCAAGCATGTTCATCTTATATGAAAGAGGACTTCAATAGAAACAAAATGGTTAAGAAAGCATTGCTAAATCTTAATTGGTTAAACAGTTAAAGAGATATTCAAGTTTTCGAAGTCACAGCCTCAGATTCCTCAAAAGTCTTTATGTATTTTAAAGAAAGTTTATTTAATATGAAATATAAAATATGATAGAATAC
The DNA here is from genome assembly GCA_020152595.1 of Chiridota heheva. Lineage (NCBI taxonomy): Eukaryota > Metazoa > Echinodermata > Holothuroidea > Apodida > Chiridotidae > Chiridota > Chiridota heheva. The sequence continues at coordinate 2,339,292 of JAIGNY010000317.1, forward strand.
ATAAAGACTGGGGAATCTGAGGCTATGACATTAAAAGTAGTCTGATTTCAGTTGTTTTTGCACAAATGATACCAACCTTTAATATCTCCTTAACGGAGTAAGATTTTTGAATGCTCTCTGCACTATTTTTCATATGTTAAAGTCCTCTCTAATATAAAATGGGACTTGCTTGACCCCTAAACTAAACCTTTCAATTATGTTCTTTCTTTCCTTTCTGTATTTTTTTCTTTCTTTTTCGTCGTAGGTTATGATGGGAGATTTGGGTATAGCCTATTATAAAGTAAGACTTCGTGCTGTGTACAGTTTTACTGAATTTTCATCTATTCAGCTTTTTTTTGTTTTCATCTCCATGTCTTCTGTTATTTGATTACAAGCATTCCAAATTACGTATGGCATACTGCAGGTGCACGCCAGATGATCTGATGATGTTATTGTCTGATTGCTGTGCGTGTAAGAAAGTTTTAATTCATCTGCTTTGATACCAATAATCATGATTCAGTAAAATTTAGTGTTGTTTTAGTCAAACTTCCTATACATTTATCCAGTGTACAGTACTATGTCAGTTTGTTCAACTGCAGTGATGTGTTGCAAAAAAATTCTTATTTTCATTCAATGACAAGCAGCGTGGTGGGACGTGAGACAACAGTGACTTTTTAAACATATTAAACTTGGGAAAAAGTTAACATACTAACTGGGGGAAAATTCCCCCTATTGATTACCTCCAGTAGTGAGTTTTAACAGAGGAAATTATCCCTTTGTCCCCCCCCCCCCTTCCTTTCTTTCCCATACAAGGTCTGGCAAAAGAGATAATTTTCGGGAAATTTTCTTCAATTTCGTAAAATTTGCTTAACTTTTCGAGAAAATTCCTTCTATTTCGGAACTTTTCTTCAATTTTCTGAAAAGTTTTCTATGTTCAAGTCAAGTGCCAATTTTATCCAAAATTTCCAATAATTTAACGAACCCCCCCCCCCCCCTCCTCCCGCCCCATATTACAAATAGTTTTGGATATAAGAGGTCATACTAGGCCTACATTTTGTTTGGGAAAAATATAATCTGCCTGCCCCCCTGCCTATTTGAAATATCTTCCTACCCTGCTGTAATAGGCTCCATATGTCATCACAACATACTGTTCTTTATACATCGAGCAACACGCAAAATGATTTCAAATGCAATTTGCTATAAAACAATATTTGATAGCACAGAAGATTACGGGTGAAATACATGCAACACATGGCGGGGACGGGGAAGTCACAAAATGCCGACTCCTTACTGCTTATGGCAGGGCAGTGGGGGAAATAGGATCTGTATATGTGTAAATAATGAATGTGCCTATATATCAGAATATTTTTAACACTTTCATCTCCCTTTTCGATGTCATTTTTGAAAGCAAGCTCTAAATTTTCGCCTCATATACCGGAGGGGGATTGATTGGGGGAGGTGATTTCTTGGGGGAAGGAACTGTGTGAGGAAGGGGTTGTTGTTAAGCCCTCGCGCGATAAATAAAAGAGATCATACAAAGCGTACAGTGTTTGTGCACGAGAGCTTTTACTGTTTTAAGAAAAATTAGGCTCCAAGGTAACGTTCTACTATTCTTCGTGCAACATACAACTTACGTCATCTTCATCTGATCTTTCAGTTATTACGATATTTGCAGGCGACGAATTTACGATAAATACAGTTCATGAGCAAATAAGAGACCAACTTGGTCAGGACCATCATGAAAGGGGAATGATGTCTTGAGGAACAATTGTTTATGGACCCGTACTCTTAAAGGGACGAACAACCCTAATAAAAGAGGGGTAAAGAATGTAATCCGAAACAACCAAAATCGTCCGAAAGACAAGCAAATTTAGCCTGAAAATATGAATTAAGGCCGTAACACACAGAACGCGACGCGGCGAGCGATTTTTTAAACAAAATTGAATAATACAAAGGTGAAGAAACATTTTGACCACTTGGTTTCAGAGAAGCATCGTCATCGCATAGCTATTCAGATGATAACTAAAAATTGATTGAAAGGGCTTTTCTACGCCCATTAAAGCAAAATTCGCGTCGCGAAAGAAAATCGCGCCCCACTAAAGCGAATTTCTTCAGTTTGAACAAAAAAGCATTTCTAACAAATTTTCCAGTATCATCAGAAAGCCTCAAATGTAAATTTCATCGTGTGTAAGCAAAAAGTCAAAGCATCTTATAACATCTGTTTCCTGTATGATTATCTGAAAAATTGCTCACCGCGTCGCGTTCGGTGTGTCACGGCCTTTAGTTTTACAACCGCAGACCGGGTACTTCCAAGCTCTCGGCCGCTTGCAAGTTCCAGATCACATCACACGCGCGTATGAACATGACATGATTAGTAACGTTGACTTTGCCATAAAAAAAAAAAAAAACATGAGTGCGATCGATGAGCGTATTTTACCACAAGCGTATTGTTTGTTTTCAATTCATTGGCAAGTTATTGGACGATTTCCTAAACTGTGCGTCAATAAAGGCAGCGCACGTACCCTATTGATGACGTCACAATTATAACGATACGCATTTTGTTGCAACAACGCGCAAAAATTGTTTGTCTTGAAATTTTTGTTATTCCCAAATTTTGTATGGAAATGTGCATCATTTATAATTGCTTGAGATTTGCTGAGATATCCAGACTGACAGAAAGGGGCCGGTAGCAAAATGGCATCATCACTAAAGGTAAATAATTGTTTATAACATAGGCCTATTATTAACTGTGAGTCCAATCCTCTCTTTAACTTCAGACAGTAATATAAATTTTCCAAACTGTCACTGTCAGACAGTAATGTTGTAGGCCTATCTTTAGTGTGTTATCCAACTGTCAAAATAGGCCAGGCCTGAGAAATATTCATATTGTTCACATTGACCTGCCGATCGATTTCATATTCTCACATCATCAATGATCCACATAAAGTGTAAAAAAGGTGCAGAAAATATGCTTAGCGGTCCAGATATTTCCCTTGGTGACCACCTCCATAGGAAGGGCTGACTAAACCCCTGGGGTATAGTCAGGGTTGTACGACTCAGTGCGGAGGATTTCATTTCGATCTTCCATTTAGATCTCCAAAGGACAGATTGACTTCACGTCCGCTACTGCGCCCCTACCCCCCATTTTTTTTTATTGATAATAATAATAATAAAAATAATCTAGAAAAATAATAATAGTAGTAGTAGTAATGATGATGATGATGATACTACTACTACTACTACTACTACTACTAATAATAATAATAAAAATAATAATAATAATAATAATGATAATAATAATAATAATAATAATAATAATAATAATAATAATAATAATAATAATAATAATAATAATAATGATAATAACAATAATAATAATAATGATAATAATAATAATGATAATAATAATAATAATAATAACTATTTGATAATGTATAAAAATAATAAAAATAATATCTTAATAATAACGGGATTTGAACGGTGAAGGTACAGTGTAAATATTATTTGGGGTCATTTTTTAATGAAAAGACCGAATATGGTATCGAATTTAGTGCCCCATGTCTAAAAGTATTGATTTTTGAGGGTTCAGAATTCAAGTGTTAATTCCCGTTTTCAGATTGATGCCAATGGCACATGAAATTTAAAAGTAAAAAAATGGAAATTTAAGGCTCAATTCATGAAACATAATCACCTCTTTCTCTGGATTATGTAATTCAGATGATACCTGACCGTTAAAATAACTTTTCAATACATTTATGTCAAATTCTAGGAATTTGGGGTGTCCTAAATTAAGGGAAAATACACAAAATAATGTGGAGATTAAAAATATTTTCCTTAGATATGTATTTAAAATGCCGAAGAAATTGATCACTTATCTTTTCATAGTATATTCGGCTATTTAATCCATTGATTTCTTACAGAACATTTCAATTTTAATGTTTTTTTGCGATATAAGCCTACACTTACAGTGGGTGTACCAATTCAGCCTATGTACCAATTCCGCGTATTTTCGCATTTGTTTATTCGTTTACTTCTAGTAATTTGTTGCTAAAATCTTACCATTCGTTCTTACTCTTAAAACATACAAAATCACGAATTTGTGCTGAATTAAAACTTTAAAATATGTTTCGGTTCACGAGTAAAAGAAACATTTTTACCATTTGATTTCGAGCCTACATCACTCGAGACACTTGATTCTGTAAAAAAATCATACTACTTTTTTTCCGTTTTGATCAGAAACGCACGAATAAAAAAATCTTTAAAAATATGGTCAAGCTTTGCAGGTTAAATAACATATGAAAATTATTGTAAACTTGCAAAATAAACAAAGTTTGCATGATAAATATTGTTTTTCCATGTTTTCGCGACCTTTATCGCTTGCGAAATTCCCGTACCAGTTTAGCGTATTGCCTTCTCGTAACTACTTGATTGCGCTTGCGCCGTATAAATACGCAATTTGTTATTTTTCTATTGCAACTGGTACATACGAAAACGATAAAAAAAGGTTCGATCTTAAAATGGATTTTATTTAATAGCTGACTGGCCGACGAGTATCATTGTATCTAAACCTAATGTCAAAGAGTTTATTTAAGATGTTTTTGTTCAATATATTTGTGAAAAGCTGTAAAATATATGTATAAAAATGAGATGAATTGCAGAAAATTGTGTGTTTTAAATACGCTCAACTGGTACACATTTCGTGGTACATGTACACCTTGTCGAAATTTTAAAATGATAATTAAAAAAATTAATACAACTTTTAGAATTCAAATACTTTTTAACTAGAATATCTATATCTTAAACTTTTATTGAATGATATTTTTTAGAAGTAGAAAACTACATATAACGAACGGAGGTAAAAACAATTCCTAATGTGCTAAATTGGTACACCCACTGTAGGCCTACGCCTATACAGACTACTTTAGGCTAGTCTGGATCGCTGACGATGGTAGGGTTGTACAGAGAACTCAACGAAATTGAAAATGTTTACGACTACTGTGTGCTGAACTAAAAAAATGTTAAAATTATGCATACCTACAGGACATCCTGGCGTCAAAAAAGATATAAATAAATCTAAAATAAATGAAAAATAGACGAAGGAATCCTAATAGCTAGTGCATTATGCATAGGCTGTAAGGTACATTTGGACTATTGTAAGGTACATTTGGACTAACGTACGTTAGTGTTGAGCACGCATGATACGCTTATATCGAATGTTTTTGTAAACAAAATGACCAGCCGCGTTACCGCGGCATATTCAAATACTCAAGCGTTTACGTGCACGCACGCTTACCGTTATTAAATACACTAAAGCACCCGCCACAATGATCTGTTTCAAGACAAATTAGTTCCGATTTTTATGTTTTAGTCGTAAGCAGTATTTGATATGTTCATTATTTGTTTTGAGGCACAAAACGTGGACGTAGGCCTAGCGCCATAATGTATAGTGACATATTGACAAAGAAATTATTTCTTAACTTTTTCTGTGGTCCGGCGAATTATTTTTGTTCTGCCGCGGGCGCGTAAAGGTTGGGGTCGGGTGGGGTAGGGGGGAAGGGAGTGTAGATTTACAAAATGTTATACGAATTCAATTTGATTCTATGAAAATGCTCAAAAATTATAAAACGCTTGGTTTATACAGCGCCGGTAACCTAGCAACAAATTACTGAAGTCGTCGCATGCAAAGCGTCTGCAATGTGGCGATAAGTCGTCAAATGGCAAACTTTCGCGAAACCCACAGTATATTATAATAATATATTATGATAATGTATAAAAATGATAAAACTAATAATAGCAGGGTTTGAACGGTGAAGGTAAATACCATTTAGGGGCATTTTTTAACGAAAAGACCGAATGTGGTATCGAATTTAGTGCCCCACGTCTAAAACTATTGATTTTTGAGGGTTCAGAATTCAAGTGTTAATTTCTGTTTTCAGATTGATGCCAATGGCACATGAAACTTAAAAGGAAAAAAATGGAAATTCAAGGCTCAATTCATGAAACATAATCACCTCTTTCTCTGGATTATGTAATTCAGATGATAACTGACCGTTAAAATAACTTTTCGATACATTGGTCAAATTCTTGGAATTTGGGATGCCCTAAATTAAGGGAAAATAGACAAAATAATAATGTGGAGATCAAAAACATTTTTCTAGATACGTATCTAAAATGCCGAAGAAATTAATCACTTAACTTTTCATACTATATCCGGCTATTTATTCTATTGATTTCTTACAAAACATTGCAATTTTAATGTTTTTTTTTGCGATGAGCTTACACTTAGGCCTAGGGCCTACACCTATACAGATTACGTTAGGCTAGTCTGGATCTCTGACGATAATAAGGTTCTACAGAGAACTTAACGGAATCTAAAATGTTTATGACTACTGTGTGCTGAACTAAAGAAATGTTAAAATTATGCATAGTCTACTTACAGGACATCCTGGCGTCAAGAAAAATAAAAATAAATCTAAAATAAATGAAAAATAGTCGTAGGAATCCCAGTAGTCAGTGCATTATGCATAGGCTGTAAGGTACATTTGGACTATTGTAAGGTACATTTGGACTAACGTACGTTAGTGTTGCGCACGCATGATACACTTAAATCGAATGTTTTTGTAAACAAACAATTATTGACTATCCGCGTTACAGTACCCTCTACCGCGGCATATTCAAATTTCAAGCGTTTACGTGCACGCACGCTTACTGTATATCGAAAACACTAAAGCACCCGCCACTATGATCTGTTTCAAGACAAATTAGTTCCGAATTTTCATTTGTTTATGTTTTAGTCGTATGTCGTATTTGATACGTACATCATCTGTTTTGAGGCACAAAACGTGGACGTAGGCCTAGCGCCATAATGTGTAGTAGCATTTTGGCAAAGAAATTATTTCTTAAGCCTTTTTCTGGGGTTCTTATTTGGTCCGGCGGAGTGATTTATCATAAGTTTGTCCTTTTGCTTTGCGGTAGTAGCCTACACGTCAAAATTTTACGCAGCAATTAACATACATTCGACAGAAATGCTAACTTTTACTTAAATATCCAGATAATTATTTTTTTATCATGAAGTTTTCATTTAAGAAATAACATTACACGTTTATCATTTTTTGCAAGCCTCGCGAAAAGTCGTTTATTTTCTTCTGTGCGTATTCCGCTCACTCTGATTTATGAATATATAATGAGCTGAAACATGCTGTTTTTTGAAGGTGATTACAGCTTTGTTACGACAAGAAACATTACCAATACATGAAATTTAGGCAGATCAAGGGTTAGAAATACTATCCATTAACATTTGAAGAAATAATTCGAGCAAAAAATAAAGAAAATTGGAGGGAATTATAACGATTTCATATTTGGAAAAAACGGGTGCAAAAACGGGTGCCAAAAAACGTGGTCACAAAACCAATTTCTAGTCTTGGGCCCACACCATCTTTACACATGTGAAAGAAAAATTCTTTTATATATAAATCTATGAAAGTAAGCATGAAAGTCAGAGGATTTCGCAAGTTTTGCACCGATTTCCAGAGGAACCATGTTGATTTGCTAATATTGTACGATCTATATCATGATTGGACAATGTGCAGTCACGTGGTGTTATTTACTTCTGTATCATAATCTCGCATGTCAGTTTGTGCATGTTGTATACATACATACATACATACATGATACAATATGGAATGGCTTTGCACGAAATAGCCACAAACCCTTCGTAAGAGTACTTTTAAACGTGTTTCTTTGAAATAACAAACAGTATATACGTCAGATTACATGGGAATCTTAACTGTATATCAAATTCAGAATAAAATGAATGAGTAGTGACGACAGAGCTTCTTCTAGAGGCAACTGCATACACTCAGTGTGTATAGAGTTTTGATAATTAGAACCTTGGTGTATCATGGTGTCAATACTGATTTTCTTAAATTCAGCCTGTGCAGAAATATTTTTACTATTCTTTTGTTATAATTCATAGGGTTGAATACATTTATATTTGCTTATACTGCTAAAATACCATTTCACCTGAGATTTATTATTCCAAATAACAAATCCCTGATTTCATGTACTTCCTGTAAACACATTGCTGCTTTGTAAACCTATTGGTGTCAATTTTCATCAGCATGAACTATGGATTGGACTCTGCCTCCTCTGACAAAATTTGAAGTTGAGATTATTTTGGTAATTTACTATGATAACAATTTAATGAATTATGCCAATTAAATTACACGGATACAAACATAACAAATCTATATACATTTTTTGTATGGACCTGGGGATAAATCTGACAGGAAATCACATTCAGATGGTCAGAAAAACATTAACTGTAGTGTGAGAATGGCCTCTAAACCCATGCACTGAAAATAAAAGTGCCCTGGAAAATCACATAATTTACAAAATAGTCTAAAACTTTGTATAGCAGCGGTTAATAATCATCTGTCCCGTTGTATGAATATGTAGAACACTTTAGCCTAGTTGTATAGCATATAATGGTATTCTATAAAAGGACCACATGTACACTTCAACCAGTGTTATATATATGCATATCCATACTTGAACAATGGCATTAACTCCGTTGCGACAATGAAAATTAATAATGCTATTCAGAGAAAGACAATTTTTCTTCAACATTTGATTTACTTCTGATACTAAAAATGTATTTACCTTTGAAATATAAAGAGAATACACACCTGAGTACTGTTTTTCAACTCTTCCAGACAATAATTAGTATTCACAAATTAAATTGCATTTCAAACAATCCCCATGCAAGGTAGGCCTACATGTAGTGCCACTTGGGAATTTTGTAACAGAAATTATCAATGAAACACTCAATAGGAAAAATGAAAAGATACACTGGAACAGTTTTCACAACCACGCAGATCATATTGAAGTATTTCCTCATTGTTTAATGCAGTATTTTAAGACATTTATAAAAAGACTGCATACCAACACACCAGGTTGACATTGAAAAAAACTTGATTGTTAACTTTATCCTGTAAATATAGGACCTAGATCCATGGTTGATTTTAACTATGGGCACACTATTCTCATTTTCACAACAGACCTTGCTTGCATTTCAACCTAAATAATGATAAAAATAAATCACTGGTCTTTCAATCACTATTACAATACATTTCAAATATGTTATGGTAAACAATAATTTTGATTCAATGCTGCACATATTAAAACAAATCAAATGACTGCTACTACTAGGCTAGGCGAGGTCAAAGTAATAAATAAGATGGAGATAAAAATAAATCTTATCATATAGCTACCACACTAACTTACTTCACTTGATCGCGATAAAAAAATCCACATACAATTTAATGCTAATCTCTGTAATGGTGGCCATTTTCAACTTCCAAAATACTGTCACTAATCGCCACTGGGCCCATACAAATTTGATACTAGCAGAAGCCTTATTGCGACTTCTAAAGAATTATCGATAAATTTAGCCTAAAATCTGCAGGAATCCGGTCAGGGTTCGGCATGAATTTCGTCTCAAATTAGGCCAATATTAAAGTACACAAATACAAACGACAATTACGCAAAATTAGAAATTCGACAATGTGGAAAATTTTGTATCATTCGAAAGAAAAATCAACCAACTCCCACCTAGCATACTATATTTACTGCTACAACGTTGTCAGGTGACACCCCACGTGATAGAAAGCTGTGTCATCAAGTGATCGGTTTTGCGAAAACTGCGAAATTCTGAAAGTGGGCAGAGTCCAGTCTGAAAAAATGACGTCACAGTGCCTCATTAACGCGAGGCTGGGAGCTGACTGTAGTCTTCCCGTAAATCGTATGCGCCGCCGAGAGAAAAATCAAAACACCGGAACAGACGTATTTGGAATTAGTTTTTCTTACCATGCCATGGGTATATTGAAGATAATCAAATAATAAAAACATGTATTTGGAAAAAGAATAAGAAATGTAAATATTGTACAAATCCTAAGCATGTATGATGATTATCGGTATTAAAACTAGTGTTTCATTGCATGTAGGCCTCAACGAATTTTTATAATAAATACCTCGTTTCCTTTTCGATAAGTTACTTAATTTTTGTAATAACTTTGTTACTAATTAATCTTATATTTTTTTCTGTTCTTAGTATGTTACAAATAGGCCTAGACTAATGGTATTCAAAGAGAAAAACAATAACATGTATAAAACCAGTAATTAGTAAATAGTAAGTGGTAAATTCCTTATAGTTGAATTACAACAGCTTACAAATTCTTATATCAACGAAACTTTAGATACATTGGCTGACGATGAAGCTTGTTTTCACCTTTCTGCTAAGGTGCTTGAATGAGGTGAATGGGACTTTGCATATTATGGGAACTATTGCATTGTTGTGATGAGAAAAGTCAAAGGTGAACTGTTATGAAGTCAAAGTTAGAGTTATGGATGGGACATCAAGGGTAAAATAGCAGTGTAACTTGTGATATGCATGTGATAGTTTAGCTTTTGAAAAAGTCAAGAATCAAAGGTGAAATATTTGTTCAAATTAAAGAGATTTGAGCCAAAAAGTACACGGCCGATTGTGATCCAAAGTGGTAGCATGGTACCTTGTAAGGTGAAGTTGTGCCGCGCAGACTTTCGAGTACAAATGTCACGTGGTAGTCTGGTAATAAAAATAATGAGGATGAGGATGAGGAGGATGTGATTATGATGATGATTATGATGATGATGAAATCAATAACTACTACTACTACTACTACTACTACTACTACTACTACTACTACTACTACTACTACTACTACCACTACTACTACTACCACTACTACTACTACTACTACTACGACCACCACTACTACTACCACCACTACTACTACTACCACCACTACTACTACCACCACTACCACTACCACTACTACTACCACCACTACTACTACCACTACTACTACTACTACCACCACCATAATAATAATAGTACAAATGATGATGATGATAATAATAACAATGATAATAATGATGATAATGATAATAATAATGTTTATGATAATAATAATAATAATGATAATAATAATAATAATAAAAATGGTTTATAATAATAATAATAATAATAATAATAATAATAATAATAATAATAATAATAATAATAATAATAATAATAATAATAATAATATTAATAATAATAATAATAATAATAATAATAATAATAATAATAATAATAATAATAATAATAATAAAAATAATGATAATGATGATAATAATAATAATATAAATTAATAATAATAATAATAATAATAATAATAATAATAATAATAATAATAATAATAATAATAATGATAATAATAATAATAATAATAATAATAATAATAATAATAATAATAATAATAATAATAATAATAATAATAATAATAATAATAATAATAATGATAATGACGATAATGATAACGATAATAATAATAATAACGACGACGATGATGATAATAATAATAATGATGATGCTTCCTATACAGTGTAATTACGTTTAGCAATCTGACATTTTACTAATATAAAATAAAAGATGCCGACACTTCAATTTTTTTTCTTATGGATAAAAATGAGATCCGCTGTGATGCGAGGCCCTTGTTCGTATATCTGCCTCTGCACTGCAATGTCCAAAAAATGAACCTTTTTCTTAATCTAAAATCAGAGATTTTCATTCCAAAATCTAAGAATTTTATCAAAAACCGAAGCTATTGTCCAAAATGGAACATGGAAGAAAGGCATTCCAAAATTACAGATTTTAAACCTAAAATTGAAGATTTTTGATGCAAAAGCGAGGATTTTGGAATCAAACTATGAAGACTTTTTTTTCTTCCTAAATCGAGGATTTTGTCCAAAATATAAAAAAGATATTGTTCCAACATTAAAGATTTCTAGCCCGAATTGAAGAATTTTTATAATCAAAGATTTTTTCCAAAATGAAGCTTCTTGTATAAATTTTTTTAAAGATTTTTACCAGAAATTGAAGAATTTTGATCCAAAAAGCGAGCCTGGAATTTTCGATTACATTTGATGTTCAACATTAATTCAATTTTATTTCGCATTGTGCATGCAGTTAAGTAAGCTAGACCGAACCTTTAGATCACGCATGACAAGATGACGATCATGCATGACGAAATTGGGGACAAACTATTAATTGATTAGGTGAACACTAAGATCTCAAACCTGAAACCACTTTGAATTCTAAATCCTACTACGCCACCCTTGCAACACTCCTTTAATTGCAAAATCTAAGTTGATTTCAAATAAACAATATGGGTTTGTTTTTAACAAATAGAAAAAAGGCCTCATCGATCATTTCACCGATTCCTCCGACTAAGTCATTCACCATGCCCCCTCCCATGCGCACGCCATTGGTACGACCCTCTTCCCATAAAGTAAAATAAGGTAAAACACAGGATTCATAATATATGCTAAACGGTCCATATATTTTCCTTTGGTGACACGCTCCGCCCCCCCCCCATCTCCCCTTCCCTCCTACCCCAATCCGAAAGGCTGATTAAACGCCTGGACTAGATGTGGTATTGTTTTAAATTGTATTTGTCGAACTTATAATAATGAACACCTTTTCTTATCATTTAGTTTAATGCACTATACGACCAGATTTTCGGGGATGAGAAACTTAGAAGTTGCCATGGAGATGCTGAGCACGATGCACTTCACGAACTGAGCAAGACCTTTTTGAAAGATACTGAAATGGCGGGAACGTAAGCACGCTTTTTATGTTGTTTGAGTTTTCCCCGTAAAAATCCCAAATCAGTGGCATCGCTGTGATGGTGTCACTGTTTGTATGGTGAGTGTGGTTGGGGAGGGGACGGGAGGGCGAAAAATGCTTTCTGACACTGTGATACATTTGACGCCCCAGATATTTCGGCACCGAATTTGTCCTAAAATATTAACTTAATGTGCAGTGTCCAGAGGCAGCGGAAAATGTTTGAAAATGGGAGCACTGGTGAGCCTACGCTATTGCAATATTATTAACAAACTTTTACTTCCGATGGTTACCAACTTCTGTCCTTACCTTGTAAACACGAAAAACTTAGTCATCGACGTTAAGGAAATGTTTCCGAATCAAATGATGATATCACCGAGTAAAACTTATTGCTAGAAATATATCAAAAACGTTTATTTTCTGGAAGTTTTGGCTCCGTGCTCTTTTACAGTGAAATTCCTGCGTAGAACCAGAGAGCGTTACGTCACTCGTCCCATGCTACGTATAGGCTGAAGGCCAAGAGTCGAAACTCCTATACCTATTGTTACGAAATCGTGATACTTTTTAAGTCATCCACCCATGTTGGTTTCAAGTTAGGGCAGTAGAAAGTCAAGCATTTGAAAAATAGAAAATAACAAAGAAATGTGTAGATTAAGTACTCATAAGTAGATTACAGTATGTTATTATTTCACAATATGAGTTTTTAAGAAAGAAACAAAAATCATCAAAAATGTACAGCCTAATACTATAGACCCTCATGGTTGTCAAGTGTGGCCTATAGTCAACCGAGCTAAGCCTTGTAAAAGACATTAATGCAAACAAAAGCCTCATTTTGATGTTGAATATTCAGTCTTGGGTTTGTGTCTCTTTTTGGTTATGCAGACAAATTTCTATAAAAAGGGACACTAAAATTACCATTTCATTTCCTCATAACCTGTTAACAGTACATTCCACTGCCCAAGAAAATTATTATACATGTGCTATTCCAAAGAGTTTTATGATTATTTTTTAGGTTAAACTTTATGAATTTAGGGCCTGCAATTGTTGATAAATGAGGTTGAACAGAAAAATGTCAATAAAATTGTAAACTTATGTATTAAAATGGAAATAGAAGATATCAGTAAGTAATTTCATCTATCTCTACCTATCTAACAAGTTGGCAGTTAACTTACTTTTACTTTGTTTTATACACACCTGCCAGTTGGTCAGCCTGTTAAGACTTTATTTGATAGGTGTTTTCTTGATAGACACATGCCAACTATAAACCTAATTAGACCTATATTAGTCTCATGCCCACCCCCACCCTAGCTAACAATTGTAACGCTGCATTTCAAGCATGGCCTTTTTATCAAGACAGACATTTACTATTTTCTTATGTTTTTAATCAGCTGACGTTTTCTTTTTTTGTTAATGACTGCTGTAAATGCGCGTGTACAGTGAGTATATGACTAATAACTAGCCCCACCCAACTTTACTATAATATGTTTATATGATCTGGAAACCATCATTCTTGAGTCTGGAACAATAGAGGTGATCCCTCAATAACAAAACAGCAAAAGTAAACAACAAATTGCAACGAAATAAAAGGTTATATTATAAGCTTGAAATAAGCATGTTCTTACAAATTCTAATTAACAAATCAATGAGGAACTTGAAAGCCTGAAGCTTTCTCACATCAGCCTAACATTAGGCTACCAAATTGCAAATGGTTTCACACAATGTAGCCCAGGCCGGAGTACACTAACGTTATATTACTGTAGCCTGGCTAGCCAACACAATGGCCTATGATTACCCCGGCGACGCTCTTTGAAAGCAATCAATCGCTACATACATGTCTGAATAAACTATTATTTGATAAGCAACTTATTCTTGTTCCTAAATAAAACAAAAATTATGCCCATATTTGTAAGCGTTTACGTCGGTCAGTTAAGGTTAAACACCATTGTTAAGGTTGTCATTGTTAAGTTGTTGTTAATGGTGAAGTATCTTCATGGAAGAAGGTTACAAGTGGTGTTCCTCAGAGTTCTGTATTGGGTCCGCTTCTTTTTTTAATCTTAATTAATGATATTGATGTTTCCCTTGGCTCCAGGATTTGTAAATTTGCTGATGTACAGGATTGTTGATGATGCTAGGAATTCTTCACTGTTGCAAACTGATCTGGATAGGTTAATTTCTTGGTCCCAAACTTGGCAGATGTCATTCAATGTTGATAAAAGCAAAGTTATTCATTTTGGTCAGAGAAATTTGGCTTTTGATTACTGCATGAATGGTTCAAATCTTGGTTGTGTTGATCAAGAAAGGGATTTGGGTGTTGTCATTACTAGCAATGTGAGACTTCTATACGGTGTGCTTTAGCAGCTGCAAGTGCAAATAGTATGCTTGGTCTGATTAGAAGATTTTTTTGTTTTCTTGGTAGAGAGGTTGTTCTTAATTTGTATAAGCAGATAGTCGGGCCTCACCTTGAATATGCTATTCAGGCTTTGAGTCCCCTTTATGATAATGATGAATTCATTTTGGAGCAGGTTCAGCGAAGAGCCAGTAGACTTATTCCTGAGGTAAGGAATCCCTCTTATGAATCTAGGCTGCGAATTCTTGGTTTGACCACGCTTGAGTTGAGAAGAGTACGTGGCAATATGATTCAGGCTTTTAAATTCCTATCTGGTAGTGATGCTTTGACTTCCTGTTAATTCTTGCATGTTTCAGCTAATCCGCATGTGACACGTGGTAACAGTTTAAAGTTGACCAAAAAGTTCTCACGGATAGATATTCGGCGTTTTAGGATTTCGCAAAAACAACAAAGAGTTGTAAATGAGCTGATGAGTGGAATGGTTTGCCTGAGTGGGTTGTTAGCTCCAATGTTCACTTTCACAATAGGTTCTTTACTAACTCTGGGCGTCTTTTATTTTATTTTTTGTGGTGGTGGTGGTATTACTTTGGGCTTTTTATGGGGTGACTAACCCTTCTTAGCCCGTAATCTTGTTATCTTATGTTAACTAACGGCGTACGTACGGCGTCAGCTTCAGACTGTTCAGCAACAACTGGCACAATTAAGATAGCACATTATTTAAGGTCTACTAGAATTGATCAAGACATCTACTAGTTTTGATCATTTATTCCTTATCAGAAAAGTTGTTAGCGTATAGATGTCTAAAATAATGTGAAAAGCAATAAAGGGGTCAAGTACTTGGATTATTATTCAGGAGGCCATCATTTTCATACTGAGAATGAATGTAACTCGGTATACCTGTATAAATTAGACTAGACGGCTCAAATTCACTCCCAGTCCGATTCAGTGGCAGAACCCAAATTAAAGGTGCTTCATGAGTGAAATTTGTGGTAATTTGCTTGATGCTTGTGTTAATTTCTTCAATCAGTCAATAAAAAGATCAATTATAATAAGTGCATAAATTATCTACCTACTGTGGTGTAGCGGTTATTATACCTGTCTACAGACCACGAGGCCCCGGGTTCAATCCTGGGGTGGGTAGACACGCCAGTGCACCACAACTGGTTATCAAAGGCCGTGGACATTGACTTGGTTGTCGATGTTATGTCTGTCCGTGCGTCGTACCTGTGTTCTCGTCCGGGTCGTATTAAGCGTTTCGTGATGGCATTTGTACTATCATAACCGAATACGCAGGCGACGACCCCGTCATTGTAATTGTGTGTTCAACTCTCTCTCTCTCTTAAGTGCATGAAGAGACTGATATATTTTGATGTTTTAAATAAAACATTTTATTAAAGGGGCACCTCACTTTAATCTTTACAAAGAAAATGAGAGAGGGCGCGTCAGTTTGTGTCATGGCAATGGCCCGCGGGTCTAAATAGTAAGCTTTGCCCTGCATGGCCCACTTCAAAGATGCTCCACTAATGGAATTTGGGATGGCTCGCACACTCTAGAAAGGCCTATGTTTTAAAGAGCATTTACTAATTATCATCTGGGAAAACAAACAGGCAGAGGTATCAAGGCTTTTAAGTATAACAAATCCAATATGTAGGGCTGTTGGGCTCAACTTTTTCTAGGGGAAAATTGAGAATAGTGTGTGCGCGCGTGGAATTTCGCAATTTTAGTCTTTTTAGGGCGATATTTGTGTTATTTTTTTAAAAAAAAGATCGTATATATAGTCTTTAAAAAAAAAGGTTTTTCAATGTTTGAAAGGGCAGGTTTCACTCTAAAAAGGGCACTTGTCCTCTTTGAAAGGGTACTTTTTCATTTGAAAAAGGGCAAATTTGTCTCAGAAAAAGGGCACTTTTCATCTCTAAAAAGGGCACTTTTTAAACTTTTAAGAAAAGTGTGTGTGCCCCTGTGACCCAGATCCTCCGCCTATGGCAGTGTCCAGATTAACCACAAGTCGATTCAAAATCAATATTTTCATTCCTTTCGTATATGACTGAGATCATTCATTCTCTAAGAAACGACAAATTCTCATAAAAGTGCCTATATGACATCACCATAATGATTAGACTTTCATAACAATCCTGCAGTCACTTTTAAAGGATTTGTCTGATATGAAAGAGGAGTTCATAAGTTCATAAGAAACGAAACGATGAAAAAGCATTCAAAAATCATATTCCGTTAATGAGATATTCAGAATTAAAGTTTGGTATCATTTCTGTAAAAACGACTAAAATCAGACTAGTTGTGACGTCACAGTCTCAGATTCCTCAAAGTCTTTATGTATTTTAAAGAAAGTTTATTTAATTTTTTCACTATATTTAAATTATTTTTCTTCAAACTTTCTTCAGGTGGGTAAATTATAAATACCCTTCCTAGATTCAGTTGTACTACTCTTTTTGACACATTCAATGGTTTATAAGCCACAAAATTGCAGGACAAAATATTATAGAATACATAAAGACTTTAAGGAATCTGAGGCTATGACATCACAACTAGTCTGATATCAGTCGTTTCTATACAAATGATACCAAACTTTCAACTTAAATATCTCCTTAACGGAATAATATTTTAGAATGCTTTCTTCACTATATTTTCTTCTTTTGATGTCCTGTTTCATATAAGATGAACATGCTTGACCCCTGAACTAATACTTTAAATACATCTTTGGAATTCGATATCTTCTGAAAAGAAGATAATATCAACGTTATTTTTTAGCCTTATATTGATTCAATCAATGAGAAACCGACAGGAGTTAAAATTATTCGACATTATGAAATGCACTTTTAATTTTTTCTAACAAAATAAAAATGAGTTCTCAAGCGGTTAATTGGGGGTATTGTTTTCCCGACGGGATAAGCCTCTGATAATATCTATTAGCGGGCGTTTTAATTGGCTATATTTGGATAGTTTGAAAAGAAAAAAAACGGGCAGAACTTGTTTTACCTCTTTTTTTCTTTGAGGGTATAAGAAAAGTTTAGGACTAAATTTTTAAAGAAGGGTGAAAAAAATGATGAAAAAGTAATACGTTTTTTTTTTATATTATTAACCAGGAGCTCTACAACAAGTGCGAGTTACGCAGAGCGACATATGTCTCCAGCTGGTGAAAGTACGGATACCTTTGACAGTCAGCTCCGCCGTGAAATTGAATTAACTGCTGCAATCAACAGAGGCGAGACCCAGTCGAAACAAACGAAATGCCAAGTAACGCCCGGAGATTACGATCACAATTCTTATTCACACCTAAATAAAAACAACAATCAACCGAACGCACCACTAAGCCTAGAAGTAGCCCATTACAACACACCAGAAATTGTGCCCATAGATAAAATTGCGAACAAAAATGAAAATCCACAAACTCACGATCTCAAAGAAACATTTTTGGCATGCTTATCTGAACCAAGAAAAGAATTATGCATGTTAAAGGTCAGCCCGCAATCTTCTTACACATCCCTCCTTAACAACGAAGATGTTCTCAGCCGTAAATGTTCGGAGTCTGAAGACGATGTTGATGACTTTGCCTCTGTTCTTGAGAATGCTCCAAGATCTTCTTGCTTTGCTTTTGACGAATTCGAAGAAATGCACGACTCGTTCAGTGACAACTATGATGACGTCAGAAATCAACATGAGTCGTTCGATGAAGAAGACACTGGCGCAACATATGACTGTGCGTTGTACGTGAAACTTCTGAAACAGGCGAGAGAGACAATGAATGAGATAAAGTCGCGAAAACTGGAGCCGAGATGCCAAATTCACCATCCGATGAGCATGGACACCAATTTGAAATACGTTGTGCGGCAAAGCGTGCAAAAGACCATTCCAATGTTCGCGGGTCGTTCTTCGGCTCCAATGGTCTTCTTGTTTATGTGTGATGGAATGATGGACGAGGAGCCACTTGACAGAGATCCGGACGATTTGCATTACCCTTGTGACCCCTTTAAAGGCATTGAGTTTGTTGAAGAGGACTTACAATGCAGTACACAGATGGATACTTGTGTGGATGACAACAAAGAGACACGTATCCATTCAGATTCTCTTGTCGAAACCACAGCCAATGACGTGTTTACAGATTGCGAGGAATCACTTAAAGGGGAGGAGTGTGAAGTATTCAAACTTTACGTCAAGGATCAGAATTCATTTGATTTCAAAAGCTACACCACCGAAGATGCGGAAGGCCAAACGACAGAAATCCCTGCAGAAACTCACGTAACTGAATACATTTCTGCTGATGAAGAGGTAGAAGGAAGTGTAATGTCATTAAGTGATGCGGGCTCAGTTTTCGAGGATGTAGAACAAGATTCGGGACTTTCAACCGAACACTCAATAGAGACAATCCAATCGGATGGTTCTCTGGATGATGACATCGTGAAGGGTCACATATCCACTGCACCAGTCAAACAACGTGACCTCTGCAACGTTACCTCAAAAGGACCAATGAGCATGGATACTGCGCTGAAATGCTCTGTTGATCAAAGTCTTATGAGAGTATTACCCATGTTCACTGGAAGCAGAAGGAACCTTTCGGTGTGGATGTATATGGCGGGTGAATTCATGGATGAAGAACCTCTTGGGAGAGAAATTGATGATGATGATAATTATCTAGAGACTCCAGAATTTGAAGAACAAATGGTTGAACAAATTTTCGTAAAGAATGATAACACAGATGACGAAACTATCTCAGAATTCAGCGAAGAAGTAACAGAAACCCAAAGAACCCTCATCTCAAATTCAGATGGTGAATATCTACAGCAAGATGTCGACGAGGCGAACATGGAGAATACTTACAACTCATTTGACAATTCTGAAGTCTCCTTCTCTGGGTCATCTGAAAGTCTTCCGGAAGTTGTGCAACCAGCTGCATCATCTGAAGAGGGTGAAGGCATTTACGAGAAGAATCTCCCAATTACACCAATATATGAAACAGAAGAGGATGAAAGTGACGAGTATGATTCTGCCATAGAAAGTGAAAAATCTGACATCGTCTTGGAAACCAAAGACGACATCGAAGTTGAGCTTCAAAGTTCGTCACCAGACGTCGATTCCATTTCTCCAATTCCAAACAACACCAAGCTGAAGATACAGCTCTTTGAGGCTCTCTGCATAGAAATCATGTCCTCTTCTCCCACCAAGAACAAAGTACTTGAGATCGGTGATGATGATTATTCATGCGATGATAAAGCAAGCACCAAAGACCGTGTGGAGCTCTTTGAGACTCTCTGCAGAAAAATCATGTGCTCTTCTCCCATCAAGAACGAAGTACTTGAAATCGGTGATGTTGATTTCTCATGCGATGATAAAGCAAGCACCAAAGACCGTGTGGAGCTCTTTGAGGGTATCACGAGGAAATGTTTAGACGCTAGCTCTGCTCCAAAACCAGAGACTGTCGTCAAGAAAATGTCTCAGTCAAAGTTCACGATCTACAACCAAATTTTGTCATAAATTTCTTGTTAGTGACTTTTACTAAATTGACGAATCTGTGTGTACCGTCTGTTATGAAATTGATAGGATGTGTATCAATGGTTTAAGTGCATGCCCATAGTTTAATATAATAGAAAATCATGATAGTTTGGATCCAACTTACTGTCAATTTTTTTTTTACATTTTTAGAGCAATTTATTTAACCAAAATTTGTAATCAGAATGAAATTTGCAATCTTCAACATAAATTTTCTGTTTTGTAAAAACACTGATAATACGTAATGTTTTAACTTTTGCTTAGCACAAGAGATTATACAACCATTTGACCAGTTGCAATTCCCTGATCTGAAAAATATAATATGAATATATAAATTATATTTTGCTGTTTTCTTTTATTAAATTATCCACTACGGGTCACATCACATATCTCCACAGTAAGGCAAATGTACATGACGTGGGATGGGAGACATACACGGCAGGGTGGCGCTCACCGTCCATCGGATGAAGATATTAAATGGCGTTTCCGACGGTAGGGTTTCTATCAGTGGTGTGGTAGGTCATGTCTCACTGGGGAAAATGGCATTTTGGCGCCCTTTTAATCTTGGAAACTCATGCTCATTAGACATATCAGGGTAAAGCGTGGGGCACATAGATCTGAATTGATATACATCGTTTAGATGGCAGTTTCCTTAAAAGTGTGTTAAATCTATGGACGAACCCCCTGGAAAACTAGAATCGGCGCGATTTTGAGCACAGAGTCGATTGCCCAATATTGTGTGAACTTCAAGGTTGAAGTCATGTTAAGGGCCAAGAAGGCAAAGCCCCCGAAGTCCCGCGTTTCTCGTCACAGATAACGCAAGAAAGAAAAAAAAATCAAGGGGAAGGCCTGCGCTTTTTGTGATTTTGGAGCAGAAAATGGTTAAAATTATGTCATTTTTAGGAACGAAACCCTGGTAGAGGGGCCAGGGAACGAAGCCCGCGGAAGCTCTACGTTTGTAGTGATTTAATAGCAGAAAATTGAGTCAAATTTAGGCGCAAAGCTCTGGTGTAGGGGCCAGGAGCGAAGCCCCAGGAAGCCTGATGCGTGTGTCGGAGGCTTGATATAAAAATGATGAGATATACGACCTCTCTGAGGTTTAATGATACTTTCATAATCCAACTGTGCTATAAAATGTAACGCAAAATATTTCGGTCTGACTTCAGACCTTCTTCAGTTGCAATTGATTTGTGTGTAAGAAATAGAGTGCAAGTATTAGGTATTAGTGGTGGCTTTTCTGAACCATGTGTAATTGCTCAAGTGTGCTAAATCCTTATTTAATCCTCTTAGATGGGTTTTTAGTTTTACACATAGCCAGCAATACTCAGCTTAAGCCTGGGAATTTTAATTGTGACAGCTCCAATGTGATTTATTATCTGTACTGCCAAAAACCCCTATTTCATACATAGGTGAAACCAGTACTAAATTCAGACTTGGATTTAATGACCATAAGCATACTATCAGACTATTCGCAACAATTCTCCTGGCTTTCCTGTGGCTTCCCACTTCAATCTGCCTCTACACCGTCTATCAGATCTCAAGTTCGCCATTCTTTTGGAGGCTTCTCTGTTACACACCAACGCACATCAATGGAATTGAAGATGATTATCAAACTAAAAACCCATCTAACAGGATTAAATAGGGATTTAGCACACTAAAGCAACTACAGTGGTTCAGAAAAGCCACCACTAATATCTAATACACACAAATCAATTGCAACTGAAGGTCTGAAGTCAGACCGAAATATTTTGAGTTATATTGTATAGCACAGTTGGATTATGAAAGTATCATTAAACCTTAGAGAGGGCGTATATCTCATCATTTTTATATATATATGCATATATATATATATGCATATATATATATATATATATATATATATATATATATATATATATATATATATATATATATATATATATATATATATATATATATATATATATATATATATATATATATATATATATATATATATATATATATATATATATATATATAATATATATTTATATATATATATATATATATATATATATATATATATGCGTATATACATACATACATACATACATACACACATACATACATACATACATACTTTTTTGATGCAAGAATTAAGCTTTTGAGAGAAAACATTTACAACGTTTTACGTTTATTTTGTAAATGATACAAATTGTAGAAGTTGAGATAAGAAATATTTTACCAGGACAATTTTTGCGCCCCTGTGAGCATTGGCGCCCTCTCATAAAGCTTCACATGGGCTGTGGCTCCTGCCCACTCCCCTGCCACCACGCCACTGGTTTCTATCTTGTTCTCTAATCACTTCTCGAACATGTCGAAAATAGCAGGGTGAATAACCCGGTATTCAGGTGTACATCCACTTCCAATTAAAATTCAGAAATGTCACGCAGCTTTGCCGTGTTGACCGTTTGAGATTGTTGTGGAGTTCTCATTCATGGAAGGATCATTACAAACAAACATACAGGACGAAAACTTAAGTTTCTGAGAGGATGTCAGCTTAGTTATTGTGCAGACGTGTATGCTTTTGTTCCCCACTGGGTGGTAAAATTGAGGAATTTGGACATTTAAAAGAACAAGTGACGAAATTGAATGAAAATTATTCTTTAAACGGAAAACATCACAATATTTACCATGATGGCCACATCCATGAACTTGATTGTGGCTCTACAGAAAAGAGGCATATTTGCCCAGAATATCCCACATTCATAGCCGTTTCTTGAACTAAGTATAGAGATGGCGCCGACACAATATTTTACGGGAGCTGATTCCGTGTTCTCCAAACTCTAGAGAGAAAAAAATGAAAGAAAAAACTTACGCACATCAAGCTTAACATTGGATGGACCGATTCTTTTTGAGTGGCCTCTTATTTGTGACTTGCATATTAAATCAAAACAATTTGCAGGATTAATATCTAATTTGTTTTGAAACGTATTATAAACAATAATTAAGTCTTGTCTGAGGTGCTTTGCTCTAAACTCATTAAATATAATTTCTTTAGTCTGCTATCATATACAGATATATGTCAGATGCTTCAATCTAGGTAGAAGTTTGGCCATTCTCCTTTGATTTTAATAAATTATATTAATAAATTACTGCAATGGAATGAAAAATGGCATATGTCCTTCAACTCAGACAAGTGTAAAACATTACGCTTTAGAATGTTGGATACAATAACCCAAGATATGATTAATTCATGAAGGATAGCATTATCATTTATTTCCTTCCTCTGTTCCTACAGTGGTATTAGATAAAAAGGTACTTGTACCTCTTCAGCTCTTAGGGATGTGAAAGATGGCGCCATATACCAGGGCTTCATGCAATGAGGGAAAGGAAGGAGTGGGGGGGGGGTGGTATGAGGCCATTTTCTCCTCCACAAAGTGGAGGAAATGTTTTTCATATAACAAAATACATTCTGCCAGAAGGTGTGAGGTGGGGACAGAAATTCCTCGTCCCCTTTACGACAGTAGAAATTACAGCATTGCTATGTTCACATTTATATATTTTCTATTCGGTACATTGTCAACTTGAAAAGTGGCATAGCCAGAGGGTGGAAGGGGGATTTAAATTCCTCGGTTTAGATTTGTGCCGTCGGTTCGACAAGCTTTGACATTCCAGCTGCTTATTATGTTTTTAGATTTCAAAAGGGCACTTTCTCAGTAAAAGGTTTTTCGTCATTAATATATTAAACATTTGTGCAATTTTTTATTTAGAGACATGAACTAAGAGAAAGACGGGGAGATGGAGACGGGGAGAGATGGGGAAGTGGGTGTCGGAGTGCACCTGATACAGAACAGGCTCGTTTTGAAAGTTTGACAACATTAACCATGTTTACACAAGTTTGTAGTAAATTATTAAAGTTTTTTTTTAAACAACCCATATTTTTCAAAGAGTGTTTGTTTGTTTGTTTGTTTGATGAGGTCTTAACGGCACCACGACAACGAGGGTCAAATTGTGCCTGAGAGGTCAGATCATTCTAGAGGTAGGAAGGTAAGGAAACAGGGGGAGAATGAGAGAAATTCAAGAACAAAAAGTCAGAAAGCTGTGATCGAGAGAGGAGGTACATGGGTGAAACAAACACAAAGTAGAGAGTGGGTGGAAGAGGAGAATTAATTATGGTGTAGAGGGAAGCATGAAGGAAGGAGATGATTTTATCCGGACGATTTTTCCGGAAGAACTCAGCAATTGAGTTGTGGAGAGCGAGGGAAGCTCTGAGAAGGTTGTACAGGGGGCAAGCAAGGAGAACGTGATGGATTGTGAGGGTGCAGTGGCAATTGTTACAGAGGGATTGGGGGAGCCAAGAAGGAGATGGGAGTGAGTGAGGTGGGTGTGACCAATCCTAAGACGGGTAACATGAACGTTGTCGATACGAGAGAGGTTGTTGATGGTGGATTTTATCGGAATTGTGGGCTGGATGACATGTAGTTTGTTAATTTGGTAGTTCTATGAAGTTTGCCAGCGGTCACGAACAAGGGAAGCGATAAGCGGTTTGATGTCAGAGAGGGTTTTGGGGAAAGGGGTAGGGAGGATGTTGAGGGCAAGCTTAGCGGCTGCATCAGCCCTGTCATTGCCAGGGATGCCAACATGGCTGGGTATCTAAAAGAAAAGAACACTTTTCCTGCAGAGGGTGGGAGAAAGAAGTTTCCGGAGGAGGAGGTGGCATGTGAGGTTATCCCATTTAAGATTGAGTAAAGAAGCAAGAACAGCCTTTGAGTCGGAGAAAATGGCAAAGTGGCTGAGAGGAGAGTACTCAATAACGTTGAGGGCGAGGAGAATAGCCTTAGCCTCGGCTGAAAAGATGGATGAGTAGTCGGGAAGTCTGCTACTGAGGGTGATGTCTTGGATGACGGCAGCAGCAGCTTTCTTGTTGCCTTCCTTGGAGCCATCAGTAAAGATGGAGGTGTAATTTGAGAGTTGGTCTTTGATTTGGTTGTGGAGATTGATGAAGAGGTTAGGGTGGGTTTGAGTTTTGTGATGAATGGAGAGGTCTAGGTGGACAGAAGGGAGGGGGTGGCCCAAAGAGGGAAAGTGGGCCAGGAGTAGGTGCCGAGAGTGGCGGGGTTGATGCCGAGATGGAAGAGGTTTGATTTAATGCGTAAGCTGAACGGAGGGGATAGGGTTTTAGTCCTATCAAAGAGGGTGGAGAAATTGGGTACCTATTGAGGTTGTACACACAGTTCTGGGTGTTGATGAGGACTCTAAAAGCATAGGAGAGGATAAGCTTTCTACATCTAAGTAGAAAGGGGGGGTTCGTTGGCTTTAACATGAAGGCTGGTGATTAGGGAGGTCCTGTAGGCACGTAGACAACGCCTGGGGCTTCGTTTTGAATGGTGTTGATGTGGTTGAGGTATGAGTTGTGAGCGACACAGTATACAATATTGCCATAGTTAAGCTTGGCACGAATGGTGAGCCTGAAAATTTTGAGGAGAGCATAGCGGTTCGCTCCCCAAGTGGTGTTGGAGAGGAGTCGGAGGAAGTTGAGAGAGCTGTTGCATTTTAGTTTCAGGTTGGTGATGTGTTGCTTGTAGGTGAGCTTGGGGTCTAGAGTAAGACCCAGGAACTTTGTGTGTTCAACTTTAGAGATGCGATTACCATTGAGCACAAAGTTCGGGTTGGGGTGGAGGTTGTTGAAATGATAAAAGTGCATGCAGACTGTCTTGTCTTTGGAGAATTTAAAACCGTTATTGTTGCTCCAGACTTGCAGCTGGTTGAGGCTGATTTGGAGCCTATTTTCAAGAACAGAAAAGCTAAGGGAGAAGTAGAAGATGGTGAAGTTATCCACGTAGAGGGTACGTTTGATGCTGGGGCCAAGGTTATTCGCGATGTCATTAATGCTCAGGTTGAAGAGAGTGGGAGAGAGGATGCTGCCTTGGGGGACGCCCTGTTCTTGGGGGTACGGGTTGGAGAGGGTGTGGCCAATACGAACTTGGAATTGCCTGGGTGAGAGGAAGTTTTGAATAAAGATAGGGAGATGGCCTCTGAGGCCGATGGTGTAAAGTTTGCGGGTAATGCCGTATTTCCAAGTAGTGTCGAAAGCTTTCTCGAGGTCAAAGAAAATGGCAATGAGGTGTTCCTTTTTTGCAAAGGGTTCCCGGATAGCGGTGTCGAGCGTAATTAACTGGTCTAGGGTATTGCGACGTTTTCGGAAGCCGCTTTGGTGAGGGGAGAGGATTATGTTGGTATCAAGGAACCAGTTTAGTCTCTGATTAATGATCCTTTCCATGATTTTACAAAGATAGCAAGTGAGGGCGATGGGTCGGTAGCTGGAGGGGTCGGTACCGTCCTTCCCCGGTTTAAGGACGGGGATGACAAAAGTTGTCCTCCAGATAGGGGATAGGAGTGTGAGGACCAAATGTGGTCGAAGATGGTGAGTAGGGTAGTGGTGGCCTTGATGGGGAGGTGTTTCAGAAACTGGTAGGGGTGTTATCTGGGCTCTTGGAGGTGCAGCCAGTGTCGTAGATGGCTTGGTTTGATTCAGAAAGGGTGAGAGAGGTGTTGTAGCTTTCGGAATTGTCGGAGGGAAAAGTGATTCTCCAGGCTTCATTGCAAGCTTTTTTGATTTTGAAAGCATTGGAGTATTTGGTCGAGGACGAGATGTTGCCGAAAGAGGCGGCAAGGTGGTTAACCAAAAGAGTGACGATCAACCTAACCATGTACAAACGTAAATAATAACACATTATATTTCCACATTATGCGTTTTCATGATTTTGTGTTTTGTATATGGTGTATTATCAGATTATAGATACACCTTACTATGCGTTGTGCCATACATTTTTGCCCTTGAAATGTCAATTTTGCGAGAGCTTCCAGGGGCTTCGTCCCCTGGACCCTTACCGGGGCTTCATCCTGGATCCCACCAGGGGCCCTTAAGCGGGCCCCTGGACCCCACCAGGGGCCCTTAAGCGGGCCACTGGACCCCACACCGAATAAGTCGAGCGCTTTGATTTTGTATACGGTGTTTTAGCTCACTTTGACATAAATTTTGACTTTTATAATACACCTTACTATGCGTTGTGACATACTTTTGCTCTTGAAATTTCAATTTTCTGAGAGCTTCCGGGAGCTTCGTTTTGGAGCGGGCCACTGGACCCCACACCAACAAGTCGAGCACTTTGTGCTTGAAGTCACACCTTCGGGGTCACTTCAAGTACACCACTAAATATCTTGTCCAAATATGAAAATCCTGGCTATGCCACTGCAAGAGAACCCTTAGCATTTTGATACTGGTATCAACCCAGTGTGGAATATGCCTTCTACAGTATCATTCATAAGTTATTTGAAAGGAATGTGTGGAAGCTATTAGCCGTCTACAACTATAAGTCTTTTGTAAACATAGTTTGAAGTCAATCAACTTTGCGTGAAGATTTTGTGGACTATTTGATAGTAACAATTAATCGGTTCCCTAATGTGGGGACTAATAAGCTTGATAACAATGTTTCAATAAACAGTATGCAATCTTTATGATGATTCAGAAGCAATTTAAAATGGATATGGTCATTTTATGTCATCTACAACAGATGAACAAGGGGTTTAGAATTTATGACTCTCTGGTATTACATGCAATGCTGTACCCTTTCCACAATTCCATGGCCTTTTAAACGAAATTTTGACAAAAAGAGATGCATGATTTTTAGGCCTATACCAAAACGAGTCTTTGCTCATTGTTTGATGGGGAGGAGGGAATGGGAGGGGGTGAGGTGGGGCGTATAAATCAGAGGGAAACAAGATTTGAAATTGAAAGCTGTGTGCAAGGGCTTTCGTTTAGCAGGTTTTCAAACAAAGACTTATAAATAATTATTATTTCTTTAAAATTAAAGTAACTGCAGGTTTAGGTCATAACACAGGTTGAATCATACTATCAGAAAGGGTCATTGCCTTTTATAACAAATTAAGGGGGGAATTTGTCCACCCATTCATTTTAAGGTATTAAAGGTTTTCTGCATAGATAAGTCAGAAAATGAATAAAAAGGTATTTTCCGGGGGCAAGAGTGGACAAAATGGGGGATGGGGGATGCAAGGAATGGTTGGGAAATTTCCCCCTCAATATGTTCAAAAAGACCATGACCCTTTCTGATGGTCTTGCTGGCCACAAATTAGTTCACACCCAAACATGAGTAATAAAAACGTTTCACAATATAACACAACACTTTATAATTTCACATGGCTCTATTATTAAAAAGGACATGTACACATAAATATATATCTTTTTTATATAAAATAACAAAAAATCCTTGCAAAGAAGGTGGTATGAAGGCCTTTCATAAAACAAAACAAATATCTGATTAAGAACGCAACTCTAAATATAGCAATTATGTACAATAAATACACATTAGTTTGGCAGGCTCTAAATTGTGATGGTTAAAAATAGGGGAGGGGGGGAGGTGGCTTATAGTCACCACACACAGTACCTGCATTATTACAATCAGAAAGGAAACTGCATTCAAAGTAAGACTGCAACGGATTTGTAAATCTTTAATAAATAATATGGGGTGGTGCAGTTTCTGAGAACAAATGAGATCAAGGCCTATTGCTCACTCATGACTTGTCCTTCTCCTTGAAAATTTGTTCCAGCAAATCATAACCACACACATTCTGTAGCAAATAATGAGACCACTTATCTCAATTAAAATAACCACTCAACCACACAATAAGAACTCCATCCATCGCCAAACATGATACTGAACACCCAACTTCCACAATAACTCAGGACCAACAGGAGAACAAATACAATGGAGGGAAATTTGATCCTAATTACTTGTGGTTTTCAGAATGAAGAAAATAAAGAGGAAAAATCTGACCCAATCTACTTATTTATCTGACTGAAACTTTAAGGAGCAAAACAACTAATGCTAACAAAACTAAAAAATTTATATTTGTCTCACTTTAGAAAATCACTTTAAAGAGTGCAATAATGGAAATACTTCATTGCCAAAATAAAATTTGAGATTGTCTTATTAAACATAAATGAGGGGATGGGGTAGAAAACAGCATTAACTAAAAGGGGTAGTGGAAGTGGCCATGAAGGGTAATAGTTAGATGGCAAATGCAACATATAAGATATATATATATTTACAATTGACCCAACAAAAGCTTTTTAGATGAGTTTCCAATTAGTGAATTCTGAAATGATACGCGAAGAGATAATTTCTGGAATTATAGATTGAATTCCTAAAATTTCTTAACGTTTAGTGTTCTACAGAACTCTGTACACTTAGTACTTCAACTGGCTCCATTCAGCCCAGCCTCCAGGCTATTCCAATAATTTCTGATACTACAATGAATCAATTTCATAATATCTTGTATCTTTTAATTCATGCTAGGGGTACACCACAAAGTGAAATTAAAAAGGTTTCAACATTCACAGAAAATTACAATCAAACCTCACCTCAATGAAATATCTGTTATAGATTCTACCTAATGAAAACTAGTTGCTATGATTGCAAGCACACCCAAATCCAACCGTTACCTAGTGCCCACGATCAATTAATTAGTTTCTTTTGTTTTAATTGATTTATTAGCACCAGAATTAAACAGGTCTATTTACATATCATTTTTTTAAGAATCAACTTTTATTACTTAAGATTATTGTTTCTTTATGGATTTTTAAAGTAACATAGTTTTGATTTTCAAATACACACACACAATGGGGGTTTACAAAGAATGTTGAAAATAAGGTTTAAAGTCAAGCAGTAAGCTAAGTCACACACAACTGGAAAAAGCACTACTTTGTCGCTGGTGCCCCATGAAAATGTCATCTTGCATGAACAACAGCTTGCCTTGAAACAATAACTGTACTCGGGGTATGCAGACCAATATGCATACCAGCCTGTGTGGCCACAGGGCCCTCCACATGCACCGTAAGGGCCCAACCCATTCTTGGGGCCTTCCCATCCTCGGCCACATCAAAGGTTTAAAATTGTATCCTTCCATGCAAGTGTAACAGCTATCATATGAGAAAAAAGGGGTCTTCAGGTCAGTTTTTGTGATCACAGGACTCTCCCCACCCTATGGCTCTGCCCCTAACCTTAGGGCCCCTCCCCATTTCAGGGGCCTCATAAAATCAATTATAATAATCATTTAATAAATCCTCTCTATGTAATTTTTCATGTATTGCACAGTACGCCTACAATTGTTTCATGATGATTCTATTAATACCTCTTGAATACAAGGTTCAACACCTATGAAAATATCTTTAAAGTTAGCTATCATGATGTTTCGATGTATAACAACTTTGAATCACATATTGCTTTGAAATCATCTGTCTGAAGGTGTCTGAATATTAACGTCTTCACAAATATTTAATTTAATTTTGAAGTTAATATAATTCCTTGATTGGTCTGAATGCACATAAGTAAGTAGTAACATACATATTTGTTGAGCTAGATATTCCAGGTTGAGTAACATTAATTAACAACTCATTTATTTATTATACAACATATTTATTATTTGACTAACATTAATTAGCCCAGAATATTTATTATTTCATTAACAATAATTAACAACCCAGAATATTTCTACCTGTAACTCTAGATAAATGTATTCAAATGACAAACCTTCATTTTAATTAAAATCAGTCAGCAGTATAATATCACTATAAAGTCATTAAGCAGTGAAAATTTCTGAGAATAAATTTCTGTCTAAAAAATTGCTCTTTGAAATAAAAATGTTGTTCTTGCATTATCTTTCTTGGAACATCAAGTTGTTTTTTTTACTCCAGGAAATTGCACTTTCTTGGAAGAGTACTTCAGGGCAAAACAGAAAGAAAAAAACAAGGCACAAACCCGTTCTGACAAATTCAAATAAGGGTACACATTGACAAAAATCCTGTGGTCAGCACTATTATGTCAGTATTTCCAGCTGAAAAAAATACAAAATACAAAATGCAAAATATTCACTATAAAAACTTTATGCTAAATTTGTCAAATTTGATAAAGATTTGATTGGAAGCCAATTCTAAAGCCAATATTAGATCAAGTCCATTTGATGGCCTCTATACTGTTGGCAAAAAGGGTGCAACATTGCTGGAAGACAATTTCATTGTGCAAAATTATTCACATGACTGACATGGTTTCCTCGCGCTGGGACTCGCTCCGAAGCGGCGCATTGGAGGGATTTCTGAAGGATCATCAAGACAGAGACCGTGTTCACTTGGTCTAAATCTGCAACTCTTCTTGAAGTCACACAAACTGTTTCATCTGCCTCTTCAGAAAAGGGCGGCTGATTTTTTCAAATTGGTCTGTTTCCATGATTGAAGCTTGTAGAATTCTTCTCTGGTTTTTCCTAGTACTATCTGTTAAGAGTGAAAAATTGAGAATTTTTGATGTATTTTACTGATCTCGAAGAAACAATCTTAAACCAACCAGTAAATTATCGAGCGATCGATCTAATAAACACCCACCAAATATTTTATTTGACTGACATATCCCAACATCAATAAATAATTAACGGTGATCATGGTGTTTACCAGAGGCATAGGAAGCAGGGGGGAAAGCTGTCACCCCTGAGTGGATTTCACCTTCCCAGTTGCATGATTTCTGCCCAATCAGGAGGTGAAATTGGGAAATCATTAATACAAAAAAAGGGGTAAAATTATTAGATGTTTTGGTAAAATTTCACGAAAATTAGCCATTTACCAAAATATCCAATAATTTTACCCCATTATTTCAATACATGTCACCAGTGGTGGCAATTGCTTTGTAACATTAAAGGGGGGGGGGGGGGGACAAACCAGACAGTTGTGTAACTGCTAGCCATATAAGCTTTATATAAGGCTTCATTTTTAGGAGGGGGGACATAAGCAACCCCCCAACAAAATTATTGGGGGGATGTCTCCCCCATCATCGCCGTCTATGGATGTCACTATACATCAAACTGTTGTTATAAGTAGGTAATTGTGCTCATAAAAGCAGAAAATTTGTACGTTTTCTTTAATATGTCTGTTTTTTAATGATTTTTATAATAGAGAATGAAGGAAATGCAATTTTTACCTGAAATTCCTCGTCGGACAGGTATGATTCCAGTTTTAATGGATCAACTCCTTCAGGCTTCTCTTGAAGTTCCGCAAGAGTGTACCGTGTCCTCTTTAGCTGTGCTAACACATTTTTAACACGGATGGCACGATCATCTCGCCGTCCCGCCTGGAATTGCAGAGAGAAACCAGTCACAAATTGAGTTAGTGAATAATAAATCACACAAATGAAATGGAAATGGAACACAAAGAAAATAAATGAAAAGTTGTTATGACCATCTTCTATCTATGAATAACTTTCTATTTCAGAAACTGTTATCACTTGGTTCCCTTGACAACAAAATATAACCAAGATATCTGGGTGCATTCCCAACACTTTCAGAAATTGTTAACAAACTTGGACAAAAAATATAACAGGATACCTGGGGGTCATTCCCAACACACTTTTTCAAACTGTTCAACAGCTCTTGGACCAGTGGCAGATTTAAGAGAGGACCCTGACATGTCGTTAAAATATACCCCCACCCCCGCTCTAGCAATTATGCCACTTTCTTCATAAACAACAAATAAGGCCAAAAGTATTCCTTTGTGAAATAAACTAGGGCCTAACACTGAGTAATATGATTTGTGTCCCGCCACGCACTCATACAAATTAAGAAAAAAGGAAAATAAAATGGCTAAAACAAATCTTGGTCGGCAGCCATTTGTTTTTATTTTGTATTATCATTATTATCATTATTATTATTATTACAACTTTATGTATCTTTAGTATTTTTCATAAATTAGAACATGTCACCTTCTAAAGTAAAGCAAATCTTTTTGCGTTGAAAGGTCAGTCATCATCTTAACGTTAATATTAATATCAAACAAATCCACATAATTGCTGATCTCATCACCACTTGTCACTTAGCAATTATCTATCCTTCATATGATTGTGGGTTATCCTGTATATCAGTCTTTGAACTTTTTAAACTTTGACCTCATAACAGTCACCTTTCACTTTTCCCATCGCAGCAATGCAATAGTTCCCACAAGGCCCCCATAATATGCAAAATCCCATTTACCTCATTCAAACACTGAAGCAGAAATGTGAAAATAGGTTTATTACCACTTGACATTTGTGCTCAAAAGCCTGCATGGCAGAACTTCACCTTACAAGGTACCATGCTACCACTTTGGATCACAATCGGCCTTGTACTTTTTACATTTATATTGGCTCAAATTTCTTTATTTTGAACAAGTATTTGAACTTTGACTCTGGACTTTTTCAAAAGCCAAACTATCACATGCATTTCACAAATTACACTGCTATTTTACCCTTTATGTCCCATCCACAACTCTAACTTTGACCTCATTGCAGTTCACCTTTGACTTTTCCTATCACAACAATGTAATAGTTCCCATAAGGCCCCCATAATGTGCAAAGTCACAGTCACTCCATTTAAGCACCACAGCAGAAAGGTAAAAATAAGCTTCATTGTCAATTATTGTATCTAAAGTTTCATTGATATAAGAATCAGTAAGCTGTTGTAATATCACTATAAAGAAATTACTATTTACTAATTATTATTTTAGACATGTTATTGTTTTTTTCTTTGAATACGATTAGCCTTGGTCTACCTGTAACATATCGAGAACATAAGAAAATATAAGATTAATCAGTAACAAAGTTATCAAAAAAATTAAGTAACTTATCGAAAAAGAAACAGGGTAGTTATTATACAAATTTGTTGAGGCCTACATGCAATGAAACACTGGTTTTAATATCGGTACTCTGTTCTTACATGCTTAGGATTTGTACAATATTTATGTTTCTTATTCTTTTTGAAAATGCGTGTTTTGATTATTTGCATCTTCAATATACCCATGGCATGGTAAGAAAAGCTAATTCCAAATACGTCTGTTCCGCGGTGTTCTGATTTTTCACTTGGAGGCACACACGATTTGTGGGAAGACTTTAAATTCATTCACCTTGCACACATGAGAGAAGGGACGTTATCACAAATCAGGATTTAATGGTACGTGTAATATTATTTCTTTATATAATTCTATAGGAAAAATCATGATAAAAAATGAATTATCAGGATATTTGACTAAAAATTGCTTCTTAAATTTTTGTGAAAAATGATTTTACACATGTACTACCGCAAAAGGACAAACTTATGATAAATCACTGCATCGGACCAAATGAGAACTCCCAAAGAAAAGACTTAGGAAATAATTTCTTTGCCAATATGCCAATACATTATGGCGTCAGGCCTACATCCACGTTTTGTGCCTCAAAACAAATGATGACTAAAACAAATTTAAAAAAAATTTAAAATTCGGAATTAATTTGTCTTGAAACAGATCATTGTGTCGGGTGCTTTAGTGTTTTCGATATACAGTAAGCGTGCGTGCACGTAAACGCCTGGGAATTTGAATATGCCGCGCCAGTAGAGGGGTACTGTAATGCGGTCGGTCGTTTGTTTACAAAACATTCAATTTAAGCGTATCATGATTGGCAACACTATTGTAAGTTAGTCCAAATGTACCTTACAATAGTCCAAATGTACCTTACAGCCTATGCATAATGCACTGACTACTGGGAATCCTAAGACTATTTTTCATTTATTTTAATTTTTAATTTTTCTTGATACCAGGATGTCCTTTAAGTAGGCTATGCATAATTTCAACATTTCTTTAGTTTAGCACACAGGGGTCATAAACATTTTCAATTTCATTGAGTTCTTTGTAGAACCCTATCATCGTCAGCAATTGACTAGCCTAACGTAATCTGTATAGGCGTAGGCTTAAGTGTAGGCTCATATCGCAAAAGAACATTAAAATTGCAATGTTCTGTAAGAAATCAATAGAATAGATAGCCGAATATAGTATGAAAAGATAACTGATTAATTTCTTCAGCATCTTAAATACATATCTAAGGAAAATATTTTTGATCTCCACATTATTTTGTGTATTTTCCCCTAATTTAGGACACCCCAAATTCCAAGAATTTGACATAAATGTGTCAAAAAGTTTATTTGAATGGTCAGATATCATCTTTATTACATAATTACATAATCTAGAGAAAGAGGTGATTATGTTAAATGAGCTTTGAATTTCCATTTTTTTCCTTTTTAATTTCATGTGCCATTGGCATCAATCTGAAAATAGGAATTAACACTTGAATTCTGAACCCTCAAAAATCAATAGTTTTAGACATAGGGCACTAATTTCGATATCATATTTTGTCTTTTCGTTATAAAATGACCTTAAATAGTAGTACTTTCACTGTTTAAACCCTGTTATTACTATCTTTATTATTTTTATATATTATTATATAGTCGTTCGTTCGTTCATTCATTTATTTATTTGTTATTATTATTTCATTTTCTCAGGATGGTGGTGGTAGAAGGGGGAAGGGGGAAGTGAATCTACCATGAAAATATCCTGGATCCACCACTGTGTAATGCACTTTTTCAGAAATAGTTATGAAGGACCCTTGAATCCTTACTTTTTGGATGCCAGTCTATCATCGGATTGGATGTTGAAATTAATCCCAAATCCAATTCCCTTTACACCAATTGCAACATATACCGAAGGAAATAAAATGCTCCATTACTGTGTACCTTTTTATTTATGTGAGCTACATCTTCCCTGAGTTCCCAGGTGGGAAACAAATTGATGAAAGTCAGAGGTTCCAGCCCGGCATGAATCAAAAACGCTTCAGGTTCCTTCTTCATCTTTTTCTCTGTAAAAATAGAAAAATAAAAAATTCTGACTTGAGAAAATTGTTGCAAACAATTCATAGGTGTAGGAACATGATCTTCATTGAAGGAAAGGGGAGGGGGTGCACATAGATATGCTACAACACTAGTTCAATAGTAAAAAAATAAATTAGTTGAAGGAGCACCTTGTAGGTCACTGCAAGATTGAGGAGAGGTGAGGGGAGGGCACATAACATAACAAGATGACAGGCTAAGAAGGGTAAATCACCCCATAAAAAAGCCCAAAACTAACACCACCACCACAAAAAATCAATCAAAGATGCCCAGAGTTAGTAAAAAACTTATCAATGCCCTCTGGTTCCTACGCCTATGGCAAACAATGTATATGGATTTTTAGAAGGTTCAACGTTAGGTAAATGACTTTTATCCATTTCAAACCGTGAAATTAGCAACAATGTCATCGAAATTAGTTAAAGAAAATTTACCATTTTACAGCGTTTTGAAATCTCAGCATCAATTATGCAAATTTGCAATTTCCTTTTGAAAATCCTTTTGTATTTTAAAAGCTTATAATATTTCTTTGAAGTGGTGCAGCAAACTTCACCATTTTGTTTCTTTTGATGTCCTCTGTCATCCAAGATAAACTTGTGTGACCCCTGAACTAATCCTTTAACACATATTAAAAGTGCTACATGTCCACAGACCTTTAAAATGTAAAGTATCCTAAATCCTAACAATGTGAGTTCTCTCATTATATAGCAAGTCTGGATACAATACACGAAAAATGATACATTTGACTGATCAGACTTAGTGCTGGTAAATATTGCTACATCTATTTCCCCCTTGTTAAGATGACTATCTTCCACTCCCCACACACACCCCTGCATTACGAACCTAGGGACTCATTAAAAATGTGTCCTAAACACCCAATCATTAACAGAAAACTGGTTGGTGATCATATTACGTACCCCCACTTCCAATTTGCATTACTTGCTTACTCATGCATTAAATTATAAAATACAGTTTCTAAGTTCCGTCCGCGACCAATTCACGCGTAGGTTATTAAACTAACTTGAATGATTGTTAGGCATGCAATCGTGTCTGGAAATTCTCCTGTTATGCTTGAAAGTCGATATTACTTTTGTGGGTTATTCCAATTAGTGGAGGTGAGATATTGCATGCATCATTAGACAGGTATACCCCCAATTTGGTTTGTTTGTTTGTTGTTTGATGAAGGCTTAACGGCATCACAACAACTAAGGTCAAATTGTGCCTGAGAGGTCAATCATTCTAGAGGTAGGAAGTAGTAAAGGAAACAGGGGAAGAATGAGAGAAATTTAAGGACAAAAGGTCAGAAAGCTATGATCGAAACAAAAACAAAGTAGAGAGGGGGTGGAAGAAGAGAATTAAATATGGTCGTAGAGGGAGGCATGATGAAGGAAGGAGATAATTTTATCCGGAGGATTTTTCTGGAAGAACTCAGCAATTGAGTTGTAGAGAGCGAGGGAAGCTCTGGGAAGGTTGTACAGGGGGCAAGCAAGGAGAGCGTCATGGATTGTGAGGGTGCAATGGCAATTGTTGCAGATCAATTGGGGGGAGCCAATAAGGAGGTGGGAGTGGGTGAGATGAGTGTGACCAATTCTAAGACGGGTAATATGAACGTTGTCAATACGAGAGAGGTTATTGATGGTGGCTTTGATCGGAATTGTGGGCTGGATGACATGGAGTTTGTTATCAATTTGGGACTTCCATGAGGTTTGCCAGCGGTCCCCAACAAGGGAAGCGATAAGCGGTTTGATGTCAGAGAGGGTTTTGGGGAAAGGGGCAGGGAGGAGGGTGAGGGCAAGCTTAGCAGCTGCATCAGCCCTGTCATTACCCAAGGATGCCAACATGGCTGGGTATCCAGAAGAAAAGAATACTTTTCCTGCAGAGGGTGGGAAAAAGGAGTGTGCTATTTGGACAACTTTTCAATGCGGCGGCTAGATCGTCATGGGTACAAATGACAAAAATTGCACTGAATTAATGATAAAGGATTTGGCCACAGTATCATTTCTAACATTTCCAAAAAAACAGGTGAAATTCAGAGAAACTTGATAGCAATTACAAAATGAATATTGAAGATTATCTTGAATAATTTGTGCAAGAATAGTAGCAATAAGCAGAATGGTATTGCTTAGCCTGCTAATGAAGACTCTCTGGATTGAGATTTAAAAAGCTGAATTTACAGAATCCTGACTTATCAGGTAGACTAAAAAAAAATCAGGATAATTTTATTTGATGTATATCAAGAGGGTGTTTATTCTCCTTGGGGAGGAGGAATTGGGGCAACAATATTCCTCCAGAAAGGAGGGAAAACAATGTTTTTCAAATGTTTGTTTGTTTGATGATGGCTTAACGGCACAAAGACAGTGAGGGTCAAAATTGTGCCTGAGAGGTGAGATCATTCCAGAGGTAGGAAGAAAAGAAAATAAGGGAAGACTGAGAGAAACACAGGGACTAAATAAAAGCCAGAAAGCTGAATCGAGAGAGGAAGTGCATGGGAGAAAAAAAGGGGCAAAAGTAGAGGAAGTGGGTGGGGTGGGAGAGGAGGACTAAATATGGTTGTATAGGGAAGCATCATGAAGGAAGAAGTTATTTTTACCCGGAGGGTTTTTCTGGAAGAGCTCGGCTTTTGAGTTGTGGGGAGCGAGGGAAGCTCTGGGTTGTATAGGGGACAAGCAAAGGACTGTGGTGGACTGTGAGGGTGCAATGGCAATTGTTGCAGAGGGGTGGGAGGGAGCCAATAAGGAGGTTGGAGTGAGTGAGGTGGGTGTGACCTATTCTAAGACGGGTAATGTAGACGTTGTCGGCACGGAAGAGATTGTGGATGGTGGGTTTGATCGGAATGGTGGGCTGAATAGCGTGGAGTTTCTTATCAATTTTGAGTCCCATGAGGTTTGCCAGTGGTCAAGAACAAGGAAAGTGATAAGCAAAAAACTTCTGTATATTTGTAAAATTCTGCCTGAGAGTGGAGGGACAAGTCTTCCCAGAACTACAGCCAAACATATCAACAATTAACAATTCTCCACCATTTATCTTACCCTGACAATAAGCTTGCACGGTTTCCATTGCACATTTCCTGTCGATGTCCCACTTTATCTGGGCCGAGCCGGTCACTGCTGGTGACTCTTCACTCGGACCATCCTCTGGGAACCATCCTTGCCATAGATACACCTCAAAGTGATTATCAATTAAAAATTGCGCTGAAAATAGAGGAGTCAACAAATACTTAAATAATAATAACATTTGTTGTTATATAGCGCTTTTCTGCGCACATATTTAAAATGATTTACAATGCCAATTCTCTCAGCACCAGCTCCATGTATATGAAAATGAATTTATGATATACTGTAAGCTTAATTTAATTAAATTTTAATTTGTAGATATGATGGTATAAATTAAGACACATAAAATTGTTTCAAATTTAAATCAAAACATAAACTTGTTCATTTACAAAAGTTTCAAATATTTAAAGTTCTAGACAAATATTCAACTTTTTCAACTGAAAACATTATTGAGATGGTATTCTTAAAGGATCAGTTCAGGGATCAAGCAAGTCCTTCTTATATGAAAGAGGACTTCAAAAGAAAGAAAATGGTTTTAAAATAGAGTTTAAAATTTGGTATCATTTCTGTAGCAAATGACTGAATCACACTAGTTGTGATGTCACAGCCTTAGATTCCTCAAAATCTTTATGTATTTAAAAAAAAGTTTATTTAATTTTTTCATTATTTTTAATTATTTTTCCTTGGGTGGTTTATTATAAATATCCTTCCTAGATTCAATTTTACTACTTTTTTGACATGTCCCATAGTTTTTAAGCCA
This sequence comes from Chiridota heheva, assembly GCA_020152595.1. Taxonomy (NCBI): domain Eukaryota; kingdom Metazoa; phylum Echinodermata; class Holothuroidea; order Apodida; family Chiridotidae; genus Chiridota; species Chiridota heheva. The sequence continues at coordinate 2,379,389 of JAIGNY010000317.1, forward strand.
CAAAATCGCAGAACAAAATATGATAGAATACATAAAGACTTTAAAGAATCTGGGGCTATGACATCACAACTAGTCTGATTTCAGCTGTTTCTATACAAATGAAACCAAACTTTAAACTTGAATATCTCCTTAATTGCATAATATTTTTGAATGCTTTCTTCACCATTTAATTTCTTTTGAAGTCCTCTTTATATAAAAGATAAACTTGCATGACGGCTGAACTAAACTTTTAAGCAGTAAAAGGTAATACTGTTGCCTCATGCTTACCAGGTTGCGATGCATTGTAGAGGTCGGATTGTAGGAATGGATAAGGACATACGTGTTCCTCTGACCGAGAACGATTTACGATTTCATTGGCGATGAACACGCCTGATGAACTTGTCAGCTGGAATGCTCTTGGTGTGAAATCATAAGTGAAGGGATCTAGGAAACACAAGAAAACAATGTTCTTTACAAATAAAGGACATTCTCAATATATGACATCATAATCATTATATAACATTCATGGGGAAGGAGTTTTCAACTTTGTTGTTGTCACTTCGATAATATCAACTGAAAAGCATGCCTTGTGCAGAAGAGGATTACAAGAGAATGTACATTAATTACATTGTTAACCTCCCCCACATTCCACACCAAAGTCAACAAATGTCCAAATTCGAACAACCTTTTAAGAAATCTGTTAGATATGTTCATAAATTATCCACTAAATTTACAACACAAATCATTTATGGTTTAAATTTACAAAACTATTACCCTGTAGCATAATGCTCAGACCCAATATTAAGTCTGGATCTGCTCTAGTCTCACTTTGCTTGGCAACCCTTTCTTTGTCCTGACTTTGTGCATGACATAAGTCACAAAAAAGTCAGGATATAGGGCTCAATAAAATTTCCAAACTCTGAAAAACTGTAGGGTTCAAAGAACCTTCTTTCATCTGTTCTACATACCTCCTATGTTCATGTCAAATAAAGAACAAACTTTGCTTTCAATAAACATACACAACAAATACAAAGACGGGTTACAGCGCCATCCTTACCCTCTATTGCACTGTCATACAACAATCTATCCTTGCCCAGGGCTTTGGAGAACAGGTCCGTTTCTTTGCCTTCCTCCATCTCTACGATTGTTGCATTGCACTCACGATTAAGACCAGCTTCCATCGGTAAACTGAAATGCGAAAAGAAATAATCGGCACTGATAGGACAATGTACATCAAATTAATTTGGTGCAATCTCAAACAAGCAATATAATCGGATTCTTTTTCCCAAAAAAACTCTTTAATTTCTTCAAATAGCTCTTAAAAAATGTTGTGTATCCACTGATAACTTTTCTGATATCATGCCATATGAGGTTAGTGAAAATTGGCTTCTAGATACGGTCGATTAAAACTGAACAAACAGTTCCCAGACGTAATTGTTAAAAATGAAATGGCCACTTGATAAAATGACTTAAATAGTGCAATACAATTTCTGAGCAGTAGTTTAGGAAGAGTCACCTCTCAAAGGGGAGCAAGAAGCCTAAAATATTTCATGGTTACAAGCAGAAAATTGCACTGGTAAATTACGTTTTCATGAAATGTTCCTCCTCATTGCAAAATCTCCATCAATTTTCTCAAAATTCCCTCAATTTTTGCAAAGTATTCTTCAATTTTGAGGAACTTTTACCAAATTTCACTTCAATTTTACTGAGCTTTAAGTAAGGGTTAAGTTTACCTTCAACTGAGAAGAAGGCATGCAACTGGGAAGGGACATTCTCTCAGAAGGGCAGTTCCCCCTCCCCACATTCCCTTCCTACACCTCTGTTTCTAAGCATGTCAATAAAAAAAAAACAAAAATATTGATCTGCATGGAAAAAATTCATCTGTAATTGTTTCAGTTATTTTTTCTTCTAATTTGTTCTCCTAAAAGTGTATTCTTTAATGGAGATTTTGCTCTCTTCCAGATTCAAAAAACAGTATGCTCCTAAAGCTATACTAATTAATCTGTACTGTTTTCAATTAATACCTTAAAAGGTAACATAAAACATATAAAACACTTAAACATATGGGAATATGCGGAACTAGGTGTGAGGTTCTTCGGAAAGTATAAACAATATCTCAACATAATGGAATTGTACCATTATTTAGCGAGTTGCAATGTTTTAATTTCTGATAAATACAAAACCAAATTACAAAATATATCTCAGTGTAATTCATTTGAAAAGAAAAGTTTCGAAAAAGAGAAGAATATTAGCTTAAATTTGACATTGGAGAACACTCACTAGCAATAATATTCACCTCTATACAACATGTTACAATACACAAACAACATTAAACCCTCGAAAAACAATAGTGCAGTCCACTCGACATTTGCACATGAGGATAATGTAAGAATTAAATAATGAAATACATTTAAGTACATGGAAAATTTCTCTCATCAATTTATATTTGTTGGTAAAAGTATGTGAGTTTCTTACACCAATCACATTGGATTTTATATGCTCAATAGGTTATATGTAAATTGTAAGGTTAGTTGAAATGTGACTCCCAAACAGGGCCATAATTCTAGAAGAAGGTGTGGGGGGGGGGACATGTGCACAAGAGGGGACATGTGCACACATTTGCACAGGAGGATTATGTAAGAATTAAAATAATGAAATACATTAAAGTATGTGGAAAATTTTCTCTCATCAATTTCTATTTGTTGGTAAAAGTATGTGACTTTTTTACACCAATTACATTGGATTTTATTTATATAGGTCATATGTAAGTTAGTTGTATGTAACTCCCAAACAGGGATAAATTTGCCTCATTTTGGGGAAAATTTGCCTCTTGTTTCCTCCACTTTTTAGATAAGAGGCCATGCCCCCTTTTCCATACTTTCCAGATGAGAATTACAGCCCTGCTCCCAAATACTCTCATTCATAAATCAGAAAGGTCAAATCTGCTGTGACCTTGTAATTTTACTTGCTCTCTATTGATAAACAAGAAATAACTCATTTTATACCTTACACAGTACAGTACTTTTTTTGTGGAATAATGAAATGAAAATGACGTTTTCAGTGCAAAAAATGTGCAATTTTCAGGGCATTTTGCACAGTTAAGAAGATTATCGCCAGAGTACAAACCAAACATTTCCATATAAATGATAAATGGAACTTACAATTCTTTAAGTTTTTCAGCTGCATGACGAACCACCTCTCTTGTGACCTCTGATGCTTTCACCCCGTGCCATATACATATAGTGACCTTATGTTGATCCACATGTTCTAGATCTAGCAGAATAAAGGAGGTTCTGGACCTGAGATGTTTCATCCTACATGGAATCTCCACCAGACAAGCCTCTCCTTTTACTTCACTTCTTATATGATACAATCTGTAAAGACCTATTACAAAAAACATTATATTGAAACATAAAAGATATATTTTATTATAAATATATATTATTATATATAAGTATATAATCATAGTTTTAAAAGTGCTGATTCTCTGTCCTTGACTAACAAAAATGAAAAATAAAAGAAGACTAGAAAAACTTGAGAGACAAATCAAATATCTGATATGATGTTTTTCCTTATAGTGGTCCTGTAATGGGGGTCGGAACTAATAATAAATATGATATTTTAAATATTTGATTTGTAAAATATGATTTTTCTGCTCTAACAATCCAGTTTTTTTCCGTCACCTTGACAGAAGAAAAAAAAAATCAGAATCAGGCTTCATACACGATGACATCACTTTCAGGGACTCCTGTAAGTAAACACTGTATCGCGTGACACATTTTGTGTGTGTATGCCATTGAAGTTTCGCAACTAGTGGCAATTATCTTCCTTTGTTTTTTTAATGTGAATGTTTTCCCAGTAAATATTAATCAAAATCCCGCAGCTTTGTGTAATTGGAGGATTTAGTAATATGAAATCTCAAACTAAAAGTAGTTTATCAGTGGCAAAGGGCAACAAAACGAGACAATTCTGGATGTGTTTTGTGTTCTTGACATGAACCAAGTTTTCAGGGCTTACCGGGTACAGTGTCACATTTATACCCGTTCTGTTCAATTTAAACAGTAGCTTTACCGCATCGCTTTCACTGACATGAAATTTGTATTGTTTCACGAGTAATACAAATTCAAATGAGAGAAACATAGAAAGAAAAAAAATAGAATAAGACTTGGTGAGATTGGAACTCATAACCTCTCGCTCAAAAGAAAATGCCGTATTAAACCGACTGGGCCACTAATCACTTGTAAGCTTATATGATTTATTTCATATATAATGTGGAATGTGATCGAAGGAAAAAAATTGATAAAGTAGAAAAGAATTATAATCAATGTGTCCATATGCCAAGCTGTCCCTTTTAGCTTATCAAAACTTAAAAAATAAACTAACAAAATTTTTACAATTTCTTCAAAACCTTTCAGTTAAAAAATGCGATCGGAATTGCGTGAATTAACTACTCAGTGCACGTAGACCTGTTGACTAAACATCAAGTGACAGAGACTTGAACATTGATAAATAGAACTTTATATTTCCATTAAATGTGAAAAAAGAGGTAAATGCTGTTGCAAACAATTTGATTATGCATGTTTAACAAAATTTTACAAACACTTTAATTTGGTTATGCATGCGATTTTAAAAAATGCCTCTATTACGTTGGGCATATTATTAATGCCCAGTGAAAGGAAAGAGCTTTCCTTAATGGTAAGAACTATGCCAACAGCAGGCTTAGTACTGTAGGACCATGTAAGGATTGTCCTTGATACCCTTCTTTCTGTCTGCAAGTGGTTCAAATTGAAAAGGAACGACATCCTCTTATTATAAGATTGTTCTTCATTTATTTCTAAATCATTTTATCATAGCTTGAATTTGAAAATGACAAATTTAAATCTGAACAGCCTAAAAAACTTTGTAATCAGATGCTATTTGTACATGGTTAGTATGTGTGTCTTGCATTGTTTACCATCAGCACTCCCTGAAATGACGTAACAAACTGTTATAATGTCATAAATCCTTTCAACTTTTTTTCAGAGCAAGCAATAAATGATCAATTTTTAAGTCCTTTTTCATCATGAAAATGGACTAATTTCAAGAATTTCTTGATGGATTATTGAATTTAGGGATTTGAAAAACCTATATCAGGTTAAATCTCAATCATTTTAGGAGGCATGGTAGGACCACTTTAAGTGACCATCACAGACGGAATGGGGTGGATGCAGCAGTTTATTCCTCCACAATAATTTGATGCATTAAATGATATGCAAAATAAATTAGTTGCCAATAAATAATAAAATAATAAATCTCTAAACACAATAACGATTTTAATACTGAAGACATGTAGGAGCTAATTGCTTTTGACTGAGAGGCAAATAGAAAATAGCTGGAAAATGTAACTTCACTGATACAAACCCCCAAAAAAGCTTGTCCGAATTTGCTCTCTGCCCCTGTCCAAAATAAAATAAAAGGAAGATTTTCCATGCACTCCTGTGCCTATGTTTTAAAGGGGCTAACACACCCAGATCTCCCATGGTTCCATACCCCATAGTTGCACAACATTAATTAACAGTGCACACAACAAATCCCACAATTTCAAAAGGTCATCAGAAACTATTCCCCTATCATGCAATCATGTGACTTAAGATGTCCAATCAGAGGAGCTCACCTTGACTCGTTGTCTCCTCCTCCTCTCTCTTCCCTATATGAGTGACCATCCTCCCCTCGAACAGGTGAAGGAATGCAGCGGACTCTTTCCCCTGGATGACTCGGACCTGCGGACCTCTTTCATCATCCAGTTCAACGGTCATCAGGGCTGATGCACCTTTCTCGTTTATCGTGCTCTTCCTACCTTGCCAGAAGAAATAGGCACATCTTTCACGGCCTCCACCCTGACCAAACTTGGATACATTGCCTTTAAGTGTTCTGGCACCTGTGAGAAATTGTAAAAGAAAACATCAAATGGAGCTTCCTTTGTTTAAATCCTTTGACCACTGTTCCATTTTTACTTAAACTTTACACTGTACTGCCCCTAGCTGTTCTATCCTCTAACTACCAAGCAAGGAAGCATCAAGCAGGCCTACCATTTTATAGTCTCCAGTATGACCCAAACCAGGATTGAACCTGCATCTACTGACTGAAAAGTTGATTTTCCACCACTGAGCTAAAAGTAAGTAGAAAATACAATTCAGTAGAGGGGTAGGGAGTTGAGGGAGGGGGGACACACTGCCCGGGTGAATTTTGAAAATCATTACATAAAATGAAAAATGTGCTAAAATTATTGGATATTTGGTAATATTTCCCGAAAATTGGACAAAATTCCTTAAAACTGGCCCAAAATTAATGAAAATTTTCTGAAAATGAAGGAAATTATTCGAAAATGAAGGAAATCTCCCTGAAATTGAAGGGGATTTTCAGATAAGAAGAAACTTTTGATGGAAACTTAATCTACCAGTGTAATTTTTCCACTTGTTCACCAGGTTTTGCCCCCCCCTCTCAGAGAGTTGACCCTTATTTCCTATGCCCCTTCATTTTAGTATTTCTATGATACAATTTCTATCACCTGGGATGTCTGAATGTGATGCCACCAGAATTTATGAAACTGATTGGTAACAAATAGAACAACAAATATGAAATTTTGATTATTTCAAATGCAAAATGAAGTTATTTCACTTTAACTTGATTGCATGAACAAACTGATGCAAAAAAGACCTTTAAAAAAATTGATATAGTAAGCAACTTTTAAGGTTGTAATTGATTCCAAAAAAGAAATAAAAGGATATCAACTCAGAATTGGTAACAAAATGTGAACCATACAACATGCTTTAAAATCATTAACAAGATTTTAGTTGTAGGTAGGAGCAAAGCATGATAGGGGTGGGGAAGGGGGGGGGACAATATATGAATATCGTTTTAATCTATACACATATAATTCAATACAAAAAAAAAAGCATTTGAGTAGCAAATATTGGGAGGGGAAGGAATGCAAATGATTTTTCATGTAAGGTGATGTTTAATTTTAAAACAGTGCTATACTATCAGTCTACCTATAAACACTCAAAACACTTTTTAGAATAATTTTTACAAGAAAAAGGATCCACTTCCATTTGAGACAAAAAATGACAGTAAGATAAAAAGGTTTACCTGCAGCTTCAACTCGATATTGCCACCTGACGACATAGGAGTCTCCTTCGTGAAACTGTCCAAAACATTCCCTGGGCATAATGCTGTGATTGAATTCCATTATGTGCCACGTGACCACCGACAGAGTTGTGATTTTGTTTCCGCGGCGTTGAACCTTGTCAAAGTAGTCTGAAATTTTATAAATCAAAATCAATTGCTAGTTCTTTCTTTTTAACTTGAAGTCAAAACTCAATAGTTAATGTACATGACAAATTATCTGACTAATAGCCTAAGCTTAATTCTCTCCACACCAGAAGGCGCATAAGGCACAGACATCAACTCTCCATTCACTTCTTTCATCTGATCTCCTTCTTACATCAGTCCACGATCTCCACCCTGCTCTGTCTCTCTCCTTCCCAACCATTCTTTTCTGTCATCTTAGGTCTTCTCACGTTCCTATGCCTTCTGGTTTCCACCCTAATTCTGACCAATATCCAATCAAAATTAAGTCTGTGAAAATCAGGCACGTTGCCAGGAATTTCCATAGAGGGGGTTGTGCATTTCCACAGTAAAATTGTCCAATTTCACATGAGGAAGGTTTATATTTGGATGATGGGTTTACCTGACGTGCTTGATGTTTGTGCACTTATTTACTCTGAATATTGACTGCTCTAGTAATGTTAAGAAATAATATTTAAGAACAAAACATTTGCACATTATTCACAAAACAAAATCCTAAGACTTGAGCTGTGATCATGAAAATAATACACAAATTAAAACAGTGGCGTAGCTAGGACTCTATGGGCAGGGGGCGAGTGGGGTCCACTGTGGTATATAGGTACAATGTGCATGTGTAGCGCCTACTGGTTGCACTTTTAAATGCTCCCACAGTTTATCACTGTTTTTGTATGTATTCTTAGACTTTCTGTTTTTCAACTTCTACCAACTTCATTTGATTCAAGTCAGGATAACTTTGGACTAATTATTTCACATTTTCATGTAAAGTTTTTAGAGATATTTCGGTGGACATTTTTTTCCATTCCCAAGGAACTTATAGAAGCCTAAAGCTTAGGCCCTTTTTCAGAACATTGCATGTCTGAGGGATTACCCAACCATCTATTGTATTGATCTAGTCTCAGCTGCCTAAACTTGTTCTCACTCATGGCAATTGTTAATTTCTCAACTTGCTACCTAATACTATTGTTGGTGATTATAACTATGCCTAATCTATCCTATTCTATTGAGGAGCTTTTACAATTAAGACCTACTGTAACTCAGAGACTTGATAAGAATGTTTACTCTTCACTTAGGAAATTGGGGATCTGCTCGGTTAATCCAACAAAAAGAGGATATCGTGCTTTCTCCAAGAAGCAATCTCCCATATTTCGTATTGTGACTAACAGAGCACAAAGACTCCTTAGCACAGCACCAAAACCTTATAAAGATTCCTTCTGTTTCCAACAACTCATTTGTATCTAACGTTAAATTTTCTGTATGGAATGCCAATTCTGTGAAAAATAAAGTTCCTTCTGTTTGTGACTATGTTGTGTCAAACAAAATTGACATATTTGCTATAACTGAAACCTGGTTTACTGGGGATGTTCCAGATTCCCATGCCACTGCAGACATATGTAATACTCTGCTAGATCATGCCCTCTACCATATACCTAGATTGTCAAAAGGTGGGGGAGTTGTTTGTATTATACTACATAAAGGTTTTAATGCAAGGCAAGCCTGTCACGATTCTTTCAAATCATTCGAATTTATTAACCTAACCATCTGTTCAAATGGTGTTTCCAATAGACTTGTTGTTATTTATCGCCCACCACCAAACAAAAAGGACAAGCTAACTTCTGCCATATTTATGTGTGAATTTTCCACACTTCTTGAAACCCTGACAACATGTCATGGCCACCTGCACATAGCAGGGAATTTTAATTTTCACGTTGATGATTGTAAAAACCGTGATGCTATAGCTTTTTAGATCTAATTCTTCACAAAACAAATCTTATTATTCATAAGGATCACTTTCAAATGTTAATGTCAACCTTGAACTTCCATCTGACCATGCTGTCTTATCTTGTCACATTGGGCTAAAACGCCCTCCTCCAACCAAGCGAACAATTCACCACCGTGACTATAAAAACATTGTACTTGATGATCTCAAGCGTGACATCCAATTGTCGTCCCTGTACACGGATCCCTCATTAAATGCTGAAGAATTGCCCTTACAATATGAAGACGTCTTAAAGAATCTCATTAATAAGCATGCACCTGAGAAGTCCCGATCAGTCACTTTACGACCTCATTTCTCTTGGTTTTCTGACTCATTGCATAAATCTAAGCTACAGCGAAGACGTGCTGAACGAAAATGGAAGAAAACCCGTCTAGAAGTACATCGGCAAATTCTTGAAGCTAAAACTTCTGAGTACCGTGAACTTCTTGACTTGGCCAAATGTGACTATCACTCTACACAAATTGCAAGCTGCGATCAGCGTAAATTGTTTAAACTTGTTGATTCCATGTGCGTTGCTAAGTCCAACTCTCCATTGCGGAGCCATGACTGCCCACAAAAGTTAGCAGAGGACTTTGGGGACTTCTTTGAGAACAAAATTATTTTGCTTCGTTCTTAAGTGGATAATGTGACACCCCCATCAATGCCTGTGGACCCAAACCATATATCACTAGCACATGCTCACATTCTCTTGATAAATTTTGTCAACTGAGTGATGCTGATGTACGTAAAATGATCCTGCAGATGCCAAACAAATCATGTTCAATTGATCCCATACCAACTTAGATTCTGAAGGATTGTCTTGACGAGCTATTGCCAGTTTTGTCAAAGATTGTAAACATGTCACTGAGTTCTGGCACTTTCCCATCAACCTTAAAGTCTGCCATTGTCACTCCTACCATCAAAAAACCGTCCCTGGATACAGAAATTCTCCAAAACTATCGTCCCATTTCCAACTTAAAATTTCCTGCAAAATTGATAGAAAAGGCTGTTTCTTTGCAACTACAAGACTACTTGTGTGCTAACTCACTACAAAACTCCCTCCAATCTGCCTACCGCAAGAATCACTCAACAGAAACTGCCCTGTTACACATTTACAATGATCTTCTCCTTGCTACTGATGACCACAAAGAGTCACTTCTTGTCCTCCTCGACCTTAGTGCAGCATTTGACACTATTGACCATCAAATTCTGTTTAATAATAGGCTGCATACTGTGTACGGTTTGGATGGAATCACTTTCAATTCGATGAAATCATATTTTACAAACCGCTCGCAGGTTGTAACCATTAAAGATAAAAACTCTTCGCCCCAGTATCTCGACTATGGAGTGCCTCAAGGATCAGTAATCGGACCACCTGTTTTTACATACTATACTTCCCCTATGGAAAGCATTATCACATCTCATGGCCTGCATGGGATGATTTATGCAGATGATACACAGGTTTATGCGTCAATGAATAGAAACGAAAAAGACCAGAGTATTGCAAAACTTAAATTATGTGTAGAGGAAATCAAAACATGGTGTGCAGACAACAAACTAATTCTTAATGATAGTAAAACTGAAGTAATTCATATTTCGTCACGTTTTCTAAGCACTACTCCAGTTTCCTCTGTTATGATTGGTAATTCATGTGTATCTCCTGTTTCCTGTGTTAAAGACCTGGGTGTTATTTTTGATGATAAGCTTACACTGTTGCCACATGTAAATAATATATGCCGCTCCGCTTCACTTGCCATCAAAAAAATCAGCCAAATTCGTAAATATCTTAATCAAAAGTCGACTGAGACACTTATTCACGCATTTGTATCATCCAGACTTGATTGTTGCAACAGTATCTTATTTGAACTTCCTTCTCAACAAATCCTAAAGCTTCAGCGCATTCAAAACACTGCTGCCAGATTAGTTACTCTCACAAGTAAGAAATCTCACATTAAACCCATCCTCCACCAACTTCATTGGCTTCCTATATGTGAAAGAATAAACTACAAGCTTTTCACCCTCACATACAAAGCCATTCATGGTCTTGCTCCAAATTATATTTCCAACTTACTCACCTTACATTTACCAACTCGCTCACTCAGATCTAACAGTGCTATTCTCCTAAAGCCGCCAAAAATTAACACCAAGACTTACGATGAACGTTCTTTTCAATTTGCAGCCCCCAAACTCTGGAACATTCTCCCAATCTACATCAGAAATGCCCCTACTTTAGATATTTCTAAGAGTGTATTGAAAACACACCTTTTCATGAGTTCCCCTCATTGGACCTTGTAACTTTATCCTGCTTGTATCTTTTTAGGTATGGTTTTTTGTTCTCTTACTGTTTGTATCTTAAGGTTTCCTCATGTTATATTTGTTTATGTAAAGCGCATTGAGACCGTTTGGTATAATGCGCTATATAAAAATGTATTATTATTATTATCATTATGATATATTTTATTCATGGCCCCCTTATAGGGCCTAGGCCGAGCCCTTTGGCCCTTTTTAGGGGGCGGCTGCCTTGGTTATGCCACTGAATTCAAACAGTGGGCTACTCTGACATGTTGGTTGGTCAGGAATCACAACATGTCCACTGTGTTAAGGGTCTAAAAATACTAATACTGAAAACTTTAGTGTCAAAAATGAGCGATGAAATACACTCTGTTAGGAATGAAGAGGTATCCTGACAGGATAGAGTGTGCAGAGGTTTGATAGGAGCCTCCCCTGGGGCACATGTAGTTTAGTCAAGTGGCAGATTTGGGGGTGCAAAGAGGGCATTTTCCCCATACTTTTCCTCCATATCTATTATCTTTTGCCTAGTAAATGTTTGTATCTAGTGTGATTTTATGACTTTGCTCCCCACTTTCGGTGGGCATAACTTAGTCTGTAGAGTAAGGCACAGTGCACAAATATTACACTTTCCGACAGGTAAGCAAGCAAGGGAACTTTTACAAGCAGCACATTTTCAGTGTTGTGAAAAGATTTTGGAAGTGTGTGGTGAAGTGTGTGGTGCAGTGTGTGGTGCAGTGGTTGGCATTCAAGTTGGGGAGCCATGAGGAATTAAAGTTGTAAAATCTTCAGGTACTTGTTTGTTTCATGCTGTGAACATTACCATGCAATGTGCAGGGATATTTGATGATATTAAAGGAAAGGTATCATCCCATAAATACATCCAGGAGTGAACGCCGCCGTGCTAGTAAAGGCACTTCCGTTTTCAATTTTCCTTACCGATAGCGAGAAATTAGTGATGTTTTCGATAAAACACGTAGGCATGTATGTTCTGTCCAGTGAATGTGTGATCAATAACATTGCAGATATCTCGCAATCAATAAGAAACATTGAACACCAGAGGTGACATTTACAGCTCAGCGGTGTTCACTTCTTAATTTATTTATGGGACAACACCTTTCCTTTAATGAATTTTCCAATGGTACTATTTTCTTAAAATTCAGTAAAAACAGGGTGGGATGCACCCTTGGCAATTACATTCTTAGGGACTCAATATCCAACAAAGGGACAAAAATGTAGTGGTAAAAACCTTTTTTCTAAAATATGTTTTTTTTCTTCGTAAAAATTCTCTTGAAGTTCTCCCTATTGTTATGATGCAGTATATGAAAAGGTCAAGGACAAGGAGGTTTGGGTTTCTTACACTATGAAGAAGTCGGTCTGTAGGGATTAAGATATAACATGACATCATTGTGCTATGCATACTGATAGACATAACCAAAACAAAACACCAAATTAAGGACTTAACAGGTAAATTTCCATAAAAGGAGAAACGATGAGAAAACTGATCATTAAAAATGCTTGAGACACAAAAGGAGTACAACAGAAAAAGTTTCTAAGGTGAAAATATTTAAGACTAACTCATATCTTAAAAGAGGTGGGGGCCGAAAAGTGAGGGTGATTCTTGTTGAGTCTCATAGAATATTTGAGCACATTTATGTGCACGTAATAGTAAACCTACTGGAAACCTTTGATACAAATGTTTAAATTGAGCATAATTATTTCTTGCAAATACTTTTTCACACATTTGTTATTTCAAAATTCCCTTGACTTAGCAAACAACTGCTCCTTGAAGCTACTTGAAGCTCATTAAAGTTCATTGAAGCTCCTTGAAGCTACTTAAAGCTTCTTGGAGCTACTTGAAGCTCCATGGAGCTACTTGAAGCTCCTTGGAGCTACTTGGAGCTCCTTGGAGCTACTTAATGCTCCTTGGAGCTACTTGATGCTCCTTGGAGCTCCTTGAAGCTACTTGAAGCTCCTTGGAATTACTTAAAGCTCCGTGTAGCTACTTGAAGCTCCTTGGAGCTCTTTGAAGCTCCTTGGAGTTACTTAAAGCTCCTTGTAGCTACTTGAAGCTCCTTGGAGCTACTTGGAGCTCTTTAAAGCTCCTTGAGGTTTGAATGTATTTAATAAATCATTCTTATTTTGATATTACACATTCGTCCTAATTTTATAAATACAAAATAAATTAATGTGATATGATCAGTATTCATGAAGATTAGAAAAAATAAATGATAAGCTACTTTTTTATATTTTCTCCACTACATGATAATAAAACTACACAACTCACAAACACTACAGAAACAAAGGCTTTTTAAACTACAACATACAAATCTATTTCTTGGTGAACAAATAAACAAACAAACCTGGATTGAAATTGTTATTGCACGGCAAAACCTCCAAACCTGGACCAAGGAAGGTTTTTGGTAGCAAGTTGGTGAAAATTGTGAAGGGTTTTGAGGTGGTATGGGTAAACATTCCATGCAGAAGAGAAAAAAGAGAATGAATGATCATGTTGTATCATGCTCATAATAATACTTTTTCATATATTAAAATTTGAGGCTTTCAAACATTATTCCACAATTAAATATCTAGCAATAAGAAAATCAGACCCATGATTAATTTAAAAGTCTCACTTACTTTCTTTATTCTAATTTATCTTCACAATTGGGATCTTAAAATACTTCTTTAAAAAATGGCAATAAAGATATGAAAAACAATGTAGACTTTTGTTCGATTTGTTATTAGCAGCAATTCTTTACACCTAAAATAATTTCAAGTCATATTAATACAGAATAAATATTCAAAAGTAATATAAGCCTTTTTTCAGTATCATTTTACCCCCAGGATAGCAATTCAAATTTAAATTTGCATAAAGTTACATTGCTTTATATTGCTCCCAAAAGATTGATACCTATTCCCACAAGTACAAATTCTTTACCAATGAAATCTCATGAAAAGCAACCACATTTATTCTATTTACCTTTGTCCTGTGTAACAAAACACAGCTCTGACGAACCAGTATTTGAAAGTAAAAAAACATCTCCACAACACTAGACAAGATTTTTGATGAAAATTAATATCTATTCGTAAAAAAAAAAGGGACAACACTAGACAGATTTTTTGATGAAAATAATCCATTCATAAAAAAAAAAAAAAAAAACAAAATCTCTAATGGTAAATCTAATAATGAAAAAAATCACAACAAATCACAGAGGGTTAGCATGCAACACACCGTACCTTTTCCTCTCCCTACGTCCATTCCTTCTAGCACAAGTCCTGTTTTCTCTTTACTTGGTAGAACCATCAGTTTGGCATCAAATGGTACAAGTTCAGCTGCCTCAGACTGAAAAAAGAGACAAATTATTCTTATAAAGGAGGATAATCACTTTCTCAAACTTGTGAAATGGGTGAGTGTTGGTGTTTGTTTTACTATATGTTCCAAGGACAAAATTTGAAAACACACCAGTTCTTTGAGGGAAAATACAACTACCGAGGACAAAAATGTCCTCGGAAGAGAGTACATGCAAATGAACTGAGACTTGGAGAGGGCACCACCCGGACTCATCTGAAGGTGTCCTCAAATAAGTGCAAAATTTGGTATGGTATGAATGTGTGAAAAGTTATGTTTTTCTTAACCAATTGAGGATCGTAAACAGGTTCTCTGAGGACTTATTAATTTATTAACATAAATCCCATCTATTGATAAAAATATGCATAAATCTACAAAATGTTGATTCTTGAGTCAAGGGTTCTAAAAGAGTTCTGTGTCTTCGAAAGGATACTTTTTTGTCTAGGTTTTGGTCAATATTGTGAAGCCTGAATGGAAGTGTGTGCGTCAGGAGGGGGTAGTTTTTGTCTGTATCCTCAGCCAATATTGTGAAGACTCTATGGGTATGTGTGTGTGCATGAGGGGGGATATTTTTTGTTCTATGTCCTTGGTCAGGTAGGGGTTGGTCAGGGAACAATTGAAAACAGACATAGGGAGGGGGGGGGGGTGGGAACAACATATATTACCTTTTCTTTACCATCCTCCCTAACTTTGATAATCCTCGACTCATTTGGCCAGTCAAAGAATTTACTCTGGAACAAGATTGTTTCCATTTCCTCACGAGTCTGTAGGTGAAATAAAACAAAAAACAATTAAGAATGCAGATGGTACCCTTTGATTTCCTCGAGCGTCAAATAAATCACTTCCCTATGGAGTCAAAATTAAAACTAGCATTAGCTGCAAAAATTATTTCAAACACATATGGGGTGTTCAACTGTAACAAACTGGTGTTATGTATATAGAGACAAATGTGGTCTCTTTTGCTGGCACCCAGGCTTGTAGACTAGACTTTGCGGCACTTCCAAGAGGAGGCACTTGGGCAGATTCACCATATACATACCCTATATTTATTTTATGCAAGGGGGGCACAGACCTTTGCAAGAGGGAGGAGGGGAGGTTGTGCCACATGCTGGCTATATGGGCCATTACAAAATATGCTAACCAACACAGAATCCATGCATTAAATACCCGTAATGTACAACCTTGAGTATTTGGTTTAGTCCATTTTTACAACAGGTTAATTTCTTAACAAATCGAAAAAATGTATGTAAACTTTTCTCGTTTTTATTCTTTTTTGTTGTTTTTTATGCATCTAACACGGAAATTTGATAAAAAGATTAATGTTTTGGCGTCGTACGTATATGCGTATTTAATGAACTTTAAAAGGACTTTACACTCGCGAATGACTTTGCTAAAGTTGGTTCAGGTCATTCTACTCTGGCCAATGTCCTTTGTCCCATGCATTAAATATGCATAGACACTCCACCTCAACATTAGTCTTTAATTAAAGAATGGTTTTTTTTTTGACTTTTACGGCATATCATGCAGAGATATTTCAGTTTCTTTACCTTGGCAAGGAGAGCCCACTTTGGTCTGCTCTTCGATTTCTTTGATTTTGAATGCGAATAAGGATCCAGTGGATTGATGTCATAATCTGTATAATCATACCCTCTTTCAAAAATTATTCTGCCGAGCTTGGTAGCCAGGGTGCGTAGCTTCTGCTCAGTGTCCTTTCCATACCAGATATAAACCTCACCACCAAAGTCAAAGACATATATCTATAAATAAAACAAAAATGTCACATGTTATCAACATCATGTGTATATCTTATAATAAATATCAACATATGACCAGTAGCGGTGGCATGGGGGTCATTTCCTCCCATACGAGATCTCTTTGCCCCCCCCCCCTCCCCAAGAAAATTTGATGGACGACATATTTTGTTCAATCTATAGGCTTCCCGCGCCCCCTTCACACAAGGCTTCCCCTCTCATTTTCCTGGCATCAAATCCTGGTGCCGCCCCTGCATATGACCAATGAACTTATTGACTTATTACCAATGCACCAAAAAGGCAATATTCATTTTCAGAATGTGTCAACCAGAAAAGTTTCAGATATCGAGGAAGGTATACACTTTATTTTGAGCACTAACAAGTGATGACATTAAAGTTTGGTGAAAAATTGATATTGACAATATTTGTTCATTGTAATTATGTGACTAAAAATCCAGAACCTTGCTAAAAGGCCCAGCAATGTTTCTGAAAGGTCCAGATTTTGGGGCAAGTACCATTTTTTGGCGCTTCAGTAAAATTAATCATCCGAACAGTTTGAACACTGCTATTTTGATACAATTGTTTTGTATGCCAACAGCAATTAATTTGTTCTAAAATGGCCACCCCCTCCCTTTTCCCCCCCTTTCCCCCCAATCCAAACTATACTCCTGATTCAGGCAAAACACTGCTATTTCTTTTTATGGGCCAAAAATGAAATTCCCCACAAGCTGAAAAGATCCTTTTTGCAACATTTTCCCCCATTACAGTACAAAGAATGTCCTGCATGAAAGGAACTCCTGGCATATTGTTCTTACATCTTTCGGTGAGAGCATCTTATGCTTCAACACTGTAGCCCAGTACTCCTCATGGGGTACCAGCGATGACCCTTTCAGACGATACACCATGTTGGTATCTGTGATGTAAATCTCATGGATCTCATCCTCATCAGGAGCACCAACATCTAATCAAACAAAAGTGGAACAATTTTCGTCAGTTAATACAAAAACGCATAATATTACATTTAATGACACCTAGAATCTTGGACAAACTTTAACTGTTAGACCACTGAAGTGTCTTCTCACATTAAGAAACTGCACCAGGGTCATAATTCTCGGGGGGACAGGGACATGTCACCCACACTTTTCAGTAGAATTTTAAAATGCAGTACATTTTGGGGAAAATTTGCCTCTTGGATAGGAGGCCATGTCTCCCACACTTTTCAGTAGAATTTGACAAATTCAGTACATTTGGGGAAAATTTGCCTCCTGTCCTGTCCACCCTCCACACTTTTTTTTGGATAAGAGGCCATGTCCCACTATCTGGATGAGAGTTACAGCCCTGCCTCTCCCACTCCCCCTGATCAATGTTTAGGTGAATGACAAAGGAGATCATAGCTTATTTAAACAACGATCAGATTGAATGGGGGGAGCAAGGCATCTGGCTCGAGATAATTATAAAGAAGAAAGTTTGTAGGGAGTGGGCATGACTTTTATTTTGCTCAAACATAATCACTTCAATTGTCATAATTTCAAATTTGTTTTAGGAAATACAAAGAAAGATTACATGCACTTGTAACAGTAAAACATCATCATAAAAAGAGTTAGTTAATGCATTATGAAAGAGGTAGCTCTACCAATTTCTTTTTGAAACTGTCCAAGCTTGTTGAAAATCTTACAGAAGGTGGTAGGGTGCTCCATGTTTTTGCAACTGCAACATAAAGGACATGCAGCCCCATTGGTTTTTATATTTCCAAACTATTACAATTACACAGGCGGTTGTAAGAGATTTTAGTTGGGACGGACAAAACGTGATTTGGGGCAAAATATGAACATCTTTTCACTTATAGGCCTTTGGTTTTAGCTCTGATTCGAGGAGCAAAATTTTGCATCACCTGTATTTGTATTATTTAGTTAGGCCTTGTGCACAAGTTACTTTTGTAAAATACTCAAGTGAGGATTACCCCTAGCCCTCCCCCTCCCTGAATATTAATTTTTGATTGCAAACCAAGAAAATAAACTGTTGAAAAAATATATTTAAAGGAGCACTAGACCGAAAAGTGAGGGCGCTCGTTTTTGTGAATTTCACAGATAGATTATCCGCAACAGATCGATAAACTTCATGTCTCTATAGTCCACAAATGACACGAGGACAAAGGTCACTTAAATATTCATTTTAACCAGAAAATTGCTATACCATTGCGTGCTAGTTAAGCATTCAAATTTTGGGGAGACCATCTTAAAATACGCTCTCACTTTTCGGTCTAGTGCTCCTTTATGTAATAATAATAATCCTCATTGAGAATTAAATTTTCTTACCTTGATATTTTTCTTTGGTCCCGTCCAAAGTCTCAACCAACTTCTTCCATTGTCTGTTGGATTCTGTTTTGATCATTTCCTCTTCAATGGTGACTACGGTTGTGGCTTTGCATCCAAGATCTTTCTTGGTCTGAATGTGCTGAGCTACCTCCGCAGCCTGCCAGAGAAAAAAGAATATGATCAAGAATTGAATAGAGCATACCCACTTCATGTAAACTTGCAGAGGCAAGGGTAGCATTTCCCCAAAAAAAATTGCTAATCATTGTTCTTGTTATATTTAATCATATGTATAATAAGAAATATAAAAACACATTTTTTTTCTCTCCCCAATCATGTGTTGCCCCTCCAACTAAATCTCTTACAGGCACCAATGTACTTGAACTCATGTTTATACACATCCAAGTTTTTTCTGCAATGTGATTGGTCAAGAGGGGACACACCCCTAATTTGCATAGTACATTATCCTGTGACAAATTAGTGTTGTCAAAGTGATACATTACAAAGATTTGTTCCATTTTATTACAGGGAAGTTAGATTCTCACTTTATATCAGTGTTTAATTCTGTTTTAGATTTTTAACTTTTAAAGATAAATATTGCATCTGTTTGATGATTCTTTTCTCCTTTATTTTCAAATATGAAAGATGTACAGGGTTCATAAACTTTTTCCCTCTTGTCCCTTCATCAGGGGAATGTGTACAGTTGATCTCTCTTGCAGACTAGGTTATTGCCTTGTCCACTAAACATTAGATGTACCTCCACTTTCCCAAATGCAGAGATTTGGATCCAAAAGATTTTCAAAAGGGGGTATGATATCAATTTGCTTTTGAAATGGCAAGTCATGAACATGTATGGCTGATGCACATTGGACATATTATTAATGCCCCTATGATAGCATACTGAAAGGAAAGAGCTTGCACACTTAATGAAGGAGCCCAAATGCAGGGATGGATCCAGGATTCTAAAAAAGGGGGGTGGGTCCAAGCCTTGAAATGGCAAGGTATTCACGTTATTGTACCAGTAGTGATGCTTACTCACTACCAGTAGTATTCTCACTACCATGATTTCTCTAATGTGATACGGATATATTCCTTACTGCAGTTTTACTACAATGTTAGTGCACTTGGCCAAATTCACATCCAAACATCTAAAATACCTTGATAAACAACCTAGTAAATAACGCATGTACCCACAAAAAAAATCTTTCAAAAAAGTCTACGAAAAGCTATTTCCTATCTAAAAAACTGCCGTTAACTTCCAAAAAAGTCCTGAAAGAATGTTCCCTAGAATCCCTACATTATGCCGGAAAAATTCAGGTTAAATTAAAATTCACCTGCTTATGTATATTGTATTTATTTCAAAATTCCGCCCTCTAATTTTTGTACAATAATTTGAACTGAGGGCTGGCCGGGGAAGGTTCTGAAAGTTGCAGAAAACGCCATATTGGATAGTTCACATAACTTTCCATGCATCAATTTGCGATTTTAGAGAACACATATTGTTATTTTCAAGGCAATTTTATTGTAAAAATTAAAGATGGAACTCCATTGTTTCTACTTATAATTGACCCAAGGTATTTTCAAAGCATTTTGAGAGGTATTTCATACCATGTGAATTCTTGTTTATGAACTTGGGCCTAGTGTTATAACTGTTAGTGGTCTAGTGTGTAATGTAAACTTGGCCCTAGTATTATAACTGTTAGTGGTCTAGCGTGTAATGAGTGTGTTGATGCTGATATGTGAATTTGCTGGTGGCATCAAAAAGCCAATATGAAATTACACTTTTAATTGAGGGTTTTGATTGTTGAATGACTAAAACAAATGTGTGGTATCTATACATGACAACTTGCTCAGATTCAAGAGAATTCTGTTATTTGGTATCTTCACGAAATTTGGCCTTTTTTACCATCGTGAAACTTTAAGTTTAAAGTTTGTTCATGATTGATGAAGTTATAACTGACTTGTGTGCTGGCTAAATGTTGAAATTGTCTTGAATTTTGTAAAAGTTGTTTTTACATCAAAAAAATAAGAAAAGAAGACACAAACATAACATGATTTTTGGAGATAATTTTACTTAATATTTCTTTTTAAAAATTGGAAAGATGGGTTTTTTAACAAGTTTTTATCACTCCCAGGATTCCTGGTTGTAGTTACGAATCCTTTTGTTGTCGGGATTGCACAATACCGGGATTGAGATACTGTGACTTACGTGACTACTGGGATGATGCACAACTGTAGTGTCTCGACCTCCCTGATCACCCCCCCCCCCCCACCACCTTTCCCTCTGGATCTGCCCTTGAAATGTATACTATCCCGTGACTCCCCCAATATGAAGAAAGACTTGTGACAATAATTCACTTATTTCAATTTTGTAACAAAAATGTATTCATATAAAGTAAGATGAAAACAAAAGGCAGTTAAATGCTTGTTTTTACCTTTGATTTTTCTATAACATTTGCATATTTTCCGATCCAAAGAAAGACACTGTTGGGTGTAACACACACAAAGCAATCACCACTGTTGAGGGAAGAGACCTTGGGCTCTACCAAACGCACTTGGACATATCGACGACCTGAAAGGTTATGCAAAAGAATAACAGAATTACACTGGTGAATGGAAACTGAACAAAATGTTTCTTGTGAACTTTTATTCATCACCTAAAATATGGGATAGAATGCCCCTAGAGGCTTAGGAATGGTCACCTCTCAGTCAGTTTCAAACAAATATGTTAAACATTTAAATTTCATTCTCTTGAACAAAACATGATATCACAGTCAGTGGCATAGCCAAGGGGGGAATGGGGGGGAGGGGGTCCAGACCCTCTTTTTTGAGAAAGTTTTCAAAAATTGATAAAAACTCTGCTTTTTGTATATTTTGCTGCTTTGAAAAAACAAAATTTGTCCTCCCTTTAGAATTGGGCTAAATTTGAACATTTTGTTATGGGAGGGGGGTCTAGGACCTTCTTGAACCCCTCAATTTTTTTAATGCTGGCTACACCACTGATCACAGTATTATTTTCATTGTTTTATGTCTTTATGGTCAGTGCCATTGACAGGGGGGTTTGATAAAGAGGGGGAAGCATCCCCCCCCCCCTCCAGGCCCAGGGTACAAAAAGGATGTGTCATTAGGGGCCTGTAAAAATTAGAAAAGGGATGAGTGTTCCATCAGCCTTTGACAAGCAATCTATCAACTTTGTCCTATCAAAGGGGTCCTTGTGTTTAAAATACCCATGGCCTGCATAGGCTCTCAGTGGCCTTGGCTTCGTCCTCCATAATACAAGATGTCAACAATGGAACTTAATATTTAATGTATCTTCTCTTATGTTACAATCTTTTTAGTTGTTTTTTTGAAACAATTTCTCTTCAAATTTACCCTTGATTTGTATAAGCATCAGGTCTTTGTATGGAAGAAGCTGGGACACTTTTCCGACGTTTTCCTGCGATTCCTTTGGTTTTAATTTTTTCTTCTCTTCCATAAGAACTTCTTTCTTTGCAAGAGCAGCCAAGGACTTGTTCCCCTCTGTACAAAACAAAAGATAAAATCAACCAATCAATCAAATGAGTTATTGTTAAAAGCCGGTATCTGCCATTAACTCTTACTCTACCACGGCAATATTATTGCCGTTTTGGGTGCCCCATCTTTGGCCCCGCCTCCCAAGCGCGTTTTTAAAAAGTGCTGGTAGAGTAAGGGTTAATCAACCCGCGACAAGTGTGCCACCTCAAAAATATATGCAGCATGGTCCCGGTGGATGGCCCACTGGGTCACTGAGGCTGAACGGGCCTGACTCTGCTGATCGGAAAACAGAGGACCCTTCAATAATCAGGCTGTGCTTAACCCTTACTCTATCATGCGGCAATAATGTTATCACCGTTTTGGGTGCCTGGTCTTTTGGCCCCGCTCCCAAGCGCATTTAAAAAAAAGTGCTGTTAAGAGTAAGGTTTAATGACTCTCAGACAATTTTAATCAAAACAACAAAATTTTCCCTCATAATGCTTTTAAATGGATTCTTTCTTTCTTCTCGATAATCAATACCAAATAAATACTAGTTAATGCACAAGTCTGCTAATAAAAACAACAATCAAGGGAACTTTACCATCATTCTTTTTATCCTTCTTCTGCTTTGTCTGAACTGGTACTAGCACTTTCTTTTCTTCTGTATACTGCGACACAACATCCTTTCTGTCTTTTAAAGCCCTGAGTGGATTGTTGGATGGCCTGGCTCTTCTCTGAGGTCTCAAAGAACGACGATAACTGGATCTCGTTAGTCCGATAAATCTGTATTCAAAGTTGACAGAGGATGATTCAAATGACAAGTTGACGGAAGATGGG